>WNGS01074642.1:165971-178384 GCA_020271785.1 Procambarus virginalis | reverse complement strand
GAGCATGTGAGGGGTGGGGAGTGTAGAGGAGCATGTGTGGTGGGGAGTGTAGAGGAGCATGTGGGGTGGGGAGTGTAGAGAGCATGTGTGGTGTGGGGAGTGTAGAGGAGCATGTGTGGTGGGAGTGTGTAGAGGAGCATGTGTGGGGTGGGGAGTGTAGAGAGGCATGTGTGGTGGGGAGTGTAGAGGAGCATGTGTGGGGTGGGGGTTGTAGAGGAGCATGTGTGGTGGAGGGAGTGTAGAGGAGCATGTGTGGAGTGGGGGTGTAGAGGAGCATGTGTGGTGGGGAGTGTAGAGGAGCATGTGAGGGGTGGGGAGTGTAGAGGAGCATGTGTGGGGTGGGGAGTGTAGAGGAGCATGGGTGGTGGGGGAGTGTAGAGGAGCATGTGTGGGGTGGGGAGTGTAGAGGGCAGGTGTGGTGGGGAGTGTAGAGGAGCATGTGTGGGGTTGGGGAGTGTAGAGGAGCATGTGTGGGGTGGGTGTGTACTGTAGAGGAGCGTATGTGGTGGGGAGTGTAGAGGAGCATGTGAGGGTGGGGAGTGTGAGGAGCATGTGTGGTGGGGAGTGTAGAGGAGCATGTGGTGGGGTGGGGAGTGTAGAGGAGCATGTGTGGTGGGAGTGTAGAGGAGCATGTGTGGGTGGGAGAGTGTAGAGGAGCATGTGTGGGGCTTGGGGAGTGTAGAGGAGCATGTGAGGGGTGGGGAGTGTAGAGGAGCATGTGTGGGGGGGAGTGTAGAGGAGCATGTGTGGTGGGGAGTGTAGAGGAGCATGTGTGGGGTGGGGAGTGTAGAGGAGCATGTGTGGGGGGAGTGTAGAGGAGCATGGTTGGGGTGGGGGTGTAGAGGAGCATGTGTGGGGTGGGGAGTTGTAGAGGGAGCATGTGTGGGGTGGGGGTGTTGTGAGGAGCATGTGGGGTGGGGAGTGTAGAGGAGCTGTGAGGGGTGGGGAGTGTAGAGGAGCAGTGTGGTGGGGAGTGTAGAGGAGCATGTGTGGGGTGGGGAGTGTAGAGGAGCATTGGGGGGGGGAGTGTAGAGGAGCATGTGTGGGGGGGAGTGAGAGGAGATTGTGTATTGGGAGTGTAGAGGAGCATGTGTAGGGTGGGAGTTGGAGGGCAGTGTGGGTTGGGGGTAGAGGAGCATGTGTGGTGGGGAGTGTAGAGGAGCTGTGTGGGTTGGGGAGTGTAGAGGAGCATGTGTGGTGGGTGGAGTGTAGAGGAGCATGTGTGGGGTGGGGAGTTGTAGAGGAGCATGTGAGGGGGGTAGAGGAGCAGGTGTGGGTGGGGAGTGTAGAGGAGCAGTGAGTGGTGGGGAGTGTAGAGGAGCATGTGGGGTGGGAGTGTAGGGAGCATGTGTGGTGGGGAGGGTAGAGTGGAGATGTGTGGTGGGAGTGTAGAGGAGCATGTGTGGGGTGGGGAGGGTAGAGGAGAGCATTGTGTGGTGGGGAGTGTAGAGGAGCATGTTGGGTGGGGTGTGTAGAGGAGCATGTGTGGTGGGGAGGTGTAGAGGAGCATGTGGGGTGGGGAGTGTAGAGGAGCAGTGTGGGGTGGGGAGTGTGTAGAGAGCATGTGTGGTGGGGAGTGTAGGAGCATGTGGGGTGGGGAGTGTAGAGGAGCATGTGTGGTGGGGATTGTAGAGGAGCCGTGGGGTGGGGAGTGTAGAGGAGCAGGTAGTGGGGTGGGGGAGTGTAGGGGAGCATGTGTGTGGGGAGTGTAGAGGAGCATGTGGGGGTGGGGGGTGTAGAAGGAGCATGTGAGGGGTGGGGAGTGTAGAGGAGCATGTGAGGGGTGGGGAGTGTATAGGAGCATGTGGGGTGGGGAGTGTAGAGGAGCATGTTTTGGTGGTGGGGGAGTGGTAGAGGAGCATGTGTGGGGGTGGGGAGTGTATAGGGAGCATGTGGGGTGGGGAGTGTAGAGGCAGCAGTGGTGGGGTGGGGGTGTTAGAGGAGCCATGTGTGGGGTGGGGGTGTAGAGGAGCATGTGAGGGGTGGGGGAGTGTAGAGGAGCATGTGTGGGGTGGGGAGGGTTTAGGGGACATCGTGGGGGTGGGGGGGCTGTACAGGAGCATGTGAGGGGTGGGGAGGGTACACAGGAGCATGTGTGGGGTGGGAGTGTAGAGGAGCATGTGGGGTGGGGGGTGTAGAGGAGCAGGTGGAGGGGTGGGGAGTGTAGAGGCGCATTGTGTTGGGGGGGAGTTGTGCAGGAGCATGTGGGGTGGGGAGTGTACAGGAGCATGTGAGGGGTGGGGAGTGTAGAGGAGCCTGTGTAGGGTGGGGGTGTAGAGGAGCATGTGAGGGGTGGGGAGTGTCGAGTTTCACTAAAAAATTTACTATATATATATATATAACTTGCATTTTTTTTATAATTTTTGGGCACATAATGAGAATCATGTTTTTATGTAAGTACGGAAGCCTATGTGGTATTTTATTGTGTTACACATGACTATAATGTAATTATGAACTAATTAACGAATTAACGCGAGAGGGCTGGGGGGGGGGGACCCTGATATAAACCTAACATGAACTGTATTACCTGGCTTCCTGTCCCCTTGACACAATTAATTTTGGGTATTATTATAAGATTATTTTATAAATAAACAAATACCTGTAGAGTATTTAAAGCAAACATAGAATTTAGTTATTTAATTTGGCTTTATATAATTTAAGGTTAATTATATATTGTTTATATAATTTTGAAAAAAACTATGGTAAAAAATATACGTTTTATATAAAAAAAAAGGCTGGGAAAATGCTAGTTTGAAAAGTGGTTGGTGAGTTCTGGACCAGGAAGTACCAGGTATGATGGACCAGGAAGTACCAGGTATGATGGACCAGGATGGACCAGGAAGCACCAGGTATGATGGACCAAGAAGTACCAGGTATGATGGACCAGGGAGTACCAGGTATTATGGACCAGGGAGTACCAGGTATTATGGACCAGGGAGGACCAGGTATTATGGACCACGGAGTACCAGGTATGATGGACCAGGGAGTACCAGGTATGATGGACCAGGAAGTAATAGGTATTATGGACCAGGGAGTACCAGGTATTATGGACCAGGGAGTACCAGGTATTATGGACCAGGGAGTACCAGGTATGATGGACCATGGAGTACCAGGTATGATGGACCAGGAAGTACCAGGTATGATGGACCAGGGAGTACCAGGTATCATGGACCACGGAGTACCAGGTATCAATGGGTCATTACATTATTTCAATCGTAACCTAGACATATATATATATATATATATATATATATAATATATATATATATATATATATATATATATATATATATATATATATATATATTAGTATATTTTGGTAGCAGTCTTTCTTGTAAACATATGTTATTAAATATGACCGAAAAAGTATGATTAATAATTCTAACACGAATTTTCTCAATATTTCTTATGTTTCTTTTCACTGTCGATGGTAATTGAAAAATCAATTCTCCAAAATTCATTTTTTATTTTTAGTCTGACGCGACACTTGAACGCGTTTCGTAATAACTTATTACATTTTCAAAGACTTTAGTTTACACACACACAACTATAACCTGCAAACACTAAACAGTAGAACTCTGTTTAGTGTTTGCCGGTTATAGTTGTGTGTGTGTAAACTAAAGTCTTTGAAAATGTAATAAGTTATTACGAAACGCGTTCAAGTGTTGCGTCAGACTAAAAATAAAAAATGAATTTTGGAGAATTGATTTTTCAATTACCATCGACAGTGAAAAGAAACATAAGAAATATTGAGAAAATTCGTGTTAGAATTATTAATCATACTTTTTCGGTCATATTTAATAACATATGTTTACAAGAAAGACTGCTACCAAAATATACTAATTATATATATATATATATATATATATATATATATATATATATATATATATATATATATATATATATATATATATATATATATATATATATATATATAATATATTAACAAATAATCATTACTTGGTGCCTTATTTTGATAATTACTTCTAGTTTCCTTATATTAAGGAAAATCAAATTGTGATAATTGGTCCCAATTTTGTGGATGTTGGCTATAAAAAAATGTATATCTAAACTTGAGGGTTACTTTTCGTAGACAATTTAGTGTTCTGCTTGGCCAGCATTTGTGAAAGATTTACCTGTCCACTTACGAAACCTGTACATCTTTCCACCATTGTGGCGGCTTTGTTTACACTTACTCAACAGTTTATATGAGCTCCGAAGAGCAACGAGGCTGTTTATAACAATAATAACCTTGGGTTGTAAAGTGTCCACGCTCGTCGTAGCCTAATGGTGAGGGAAGCCATTTTTGCGGGCCCGGGGTAACTGTTATGTGTTAATAATGATATACGGAGACTCGTATGTCATGCTCACTAAGGTCGCAATCACTCGCGTTTATGCCTCTAATTGGAACGTTATTTACTAAGATAGTTAAGGGTTAAAGTATATACTTTATGTATATATATATATATATATATATATATATATATATATATATATATATATATATATATATATATATATATATATATATGTGTGTACCCAGAATAGACCTCAATACTTAATACACCTCAAGGTGTTTACTCCCTCCAGGATTCTGTATAGTTTATATTCTACTTTAGACATAGTTATACATTTATACAGTGCTAACCAGCATATGTTAGCGTTTACTTGTCTACCACATAAAGGGTTCTACATTGAGTGGAGGGGTTGGGGGGGGGGCGACGGGGTTTACGGGGATATGGGGTTCTCGCGCCAGCTGGACAGTAATTAGAGTTAATCTTTATAATGAAGCTTTATAATGAAGCAGCTGGATATGTCTAGAATATTGGCAACCTCTTGCTCACTTGAATTGAAGCTCATCTGTGTTTTCTACGAACATTAGTTTCTCATATTCAGTGTGTCGACTCTGTAACCCTGATATACCGTGCTTGAGTGTTGTCTCTGTAACCCTGATATACCGTGCTTGAGTGTCGACTCTATAACCCTTATATAACGTGCTTGAGTGTTGTCTCTGTAACCCTGATATAACGTGCTTGAGTGTTGTCTCTGTAACCCTGATATAACGTGCTTGAGTGTCGACTCTATAACCCTTATATAACGTGCTTGAGTGTTGTCTCTGTAACCCTGATATAACGTGCTTGAGTGTTGTCTCTGTAACCCTGATATACCGTGCTTGTGTGTTGTCTCTATAACCCTGATATAACGTGCTTGAGTGTTGTCTCTGTAACCCTGATATACCGTGCTTGTGTGTTGTCTCTATAACCCTGATATAACGTGCTTGAGTGTTGTCTCTGTAACCCTGATATACCGTGCTTGTGTGTTGTCTCTATAACCCTGATATAACGTGCTTGAGTGTCGTCTCTGTAACCCTGATATAACGTGCTTGAGTGTTGTCTCTGTAACCCTGATATAACGTGCTTGAATGTTGTCTCTGTAACCCTGATATAACGTGCTTGAGTATTGTCTCTGTAACCCTGATATAACGTGCTTGAGTGTTGTCTCTGTAACCCTGATATAACGTGCTTGAGTGTTGTCTCTGTAACCCTGATATAACGTGCTTGAGTGTTGTTTCTGTAACCCTGATATAACGTGCTTGAGTGTTGTCTCTGTAACCCTGATATAACGTGCTTGAGTGTTGTTTCTGTAACCCTGATATAACGTGCTTGAGTGTTGTCTCTGTAACCCTGATATAACGTGCTTGAGTGTCGACTCTATAACCCTGATATAACGTGCTTGAGTGTTGTCTCTGTAACCCTGATATAACGTGCTTGAGTGTCGTCTCTGTAACCCTGATATACCGTGCTTGAGTGTGTCGTCTCCGTATTAAGATTTCTAAGTACCAAAGTGATATTAATTTTGAGGACTTTATGAAGTTCTTTAAAGTTTGAATGAACTAATGCATTCCTTAAAACTAATGTATTCCTCCTTGCTTTTCAAAGATAGTTTTTTAGATATCTTAATCAGAAGGCTATACAACCTGGTACAGGTTATAGTACTGAAATCAATGCCAGATATTATATAGGTTGTTGTTGATGATTAAGGAGATATCGTACAAGCTGTTGATGGTCATTGGGTTATATAATATATGCATTCCCCCCTATGGCTTGTTCAGGCGGGGGGCGTGTCTGATGAATCAGAAAGTGTGGCGAAGAATACAGTATTGATTGGAGCTTTAGGTAGCCTAGTATGGGGCTGACCCCCCCCCCCCCCCAACCCCCGCTCCATGCCTGTGGTCGCTTCAAGTATAACACAGCAAGAGACTTTATTCATACACAATTGTGGTGGTGTGACTTTCTATGTTTTTAACAGCAATACCGTTGTGATTTTTTTTTAAAGAGTATATTGTTACAAATAGTCCATTCGATTAAGAGTCCAGTCAATTATATTTTCGTAATTACCAGCGCATAACTAAACAAGTTTACGGTAATTATTTTCCGTTTTCTACAATGAAAATACTGTATTGACATTTTAGCGGTTCTCAAGTTAATAACACACACGGAAACAGGTCTTCACTCTTTAACACACACTCTAGCCTCTCCGTGTCTGAGTCATGCTTGGTACTAAATGATTATGGTCGTTTGGTAGAGAGGGGGTTGAGAGGGTTTGGTAGAGTGGGGGTTGAGAGGGTTTGGTAGGGAGGGGGTTGAGAGGGTTTGGTAGAGAGGGGGTTGAGAGGGTTTGGTAGAGAGGGGGTTGAGAGGGTTTGGTAGAGAGGGGGTTGAGAGGGTTTGGTAGAGTGGGGTTGAGAGGGTTTGGTAGGGAGGGGGTTGAGAGGGTTGGTAGAGAGGGGGTTGAGAGGGTTTGGTAGAGAGGGGGTTGAGAGGGTTTGGTAGAGAGGGGGTTGAGAGGGTTTGGTAGAGTGGTGGTTGAGAGGGTTTGGTAAAGTGGGGGTTGAGAGGGTTTGGTAGAGTGGGAGTTGAGAGGGTTTGGTAGAGTGGGGGTTGAGAGGGTTTGGTAGAGAGGTGGTTGAGAGGGTTTGGTAGAGTGGGGGTTGAGAGGGTTTGGTAGAGAGGGGGTTGAGAGGGTTTGGTAGAGAGGGGGTTGAGAGGGTTTGGTAGAGTGGGGGTTGAGAGGGTTTGGTAGAGTGGGGGTTGAGAGGGTTTGGTAGAGAGGGGGTTGAGAGGGTTTGGTAGAGTGGGGGTTGAGAGGGTTTGGTAGAGAGGGGGTTGAGAGGGTTTGGTAGAGTGGGGGTTGAGAGGGTTTGGTAGAGAGGGGGTTGAGAGGGTTTGGTAGAGAGGGGGTTGAGAGGGTTGGTAGAGAGGGGGTTGAGAGGGTTTGGTAGAGAGGGGGTTGAGAGGGTTTGGTAGAGAGGGGGTGAGAGGGTTTGGTAGAGAGGGGGTTGAGAGGGTTTGGTAGAGAGGGGGTGAGAGGGTTTGGTAGAGAGGGGTTGAGAGGGTTTGGTAGAGAGGGGGTTGAGAGGGTTTGGTAGAGAGGGGGTTGAGAGGGTTTGGTAGAGAGGGGGTTGAGAGGGTTTGGTAGAGAGGGGGTTGAGAGGGTTGGTAGAGAGGGGGTTGAGAGGGTTTGGTAGAGAGGGGGTTGAGAGGGTTTGGTAGAGAGGGGGTTGAGAGGGTTTGGTAGAGAGGGGGTTGAGAGGGTTTGGTAGAGAGGGGGTTGAGAGGGCCAGAGAGAAGGGAGACTGAGGTCCTGCCAGGGATAAGAGTATCCTCATGATAACGATTCAATGGAAATAATATGAGGCTTGTACAGAGGGATGAGAGCTGTTGACGGGTTAGTAAAGAGAGTGATGGGAGGTGTAGAGCGTCGTGCTGGCACGGTCAAGGGGGCCGCAACACTGAAGGGGGGGGGGGGTACGTAGACGTACAGTGAGGGAATGTGGCGGAGGAGGCAGCAGTGTACCTGGTAGAGAGAGATGAGTATGGTTCTTGTGTTAGACTGGCGATGTGAAGGCTTGGTGGTGTGGGGGGTAATGGTACACGCTACTAAGTGGCTCCCAGAACTGAAGGGCAAGAGCTACGAGGAGAGGTTAGAGGCATTACATATGCCAAAACTAGAAGACAAAATAAAAAGAGGTGATATGATCACTACGTACAAAATAGTAACAGAATTGATAAAATCGACAAAGAAGATTTCCTGAGACCTGGAACTTCAAGAATAAGAGGCCATAGATTTAAACTAGCTGAACACAGATGCCGAAGAAATATAAGAAAATTCACTTTCACAAACAGAGCGCTTAACGGTTGGAACAAGTTAGGTGAGAAGGTGGTGGTGGCCAAGACCGTCAGTAGATTCAAAGCGTTATATGACAAAGAGTGTTGGGAAGACGGGACACCACGAGCGTAGCTCTCATCCTGAAACTACACTTAGGTAATTACATGTGCAGATGTTATCTTCTCTCACTGTTCCCCCCCCCCCTCGAGAGTCCACAGCCTCCCCCTCACTCCCCGGAGTCGCTGCCCCCCCCCCCCACACTCAACACACCTACCAGTGTCTCCTCAAGACAGTAATATTGCGCCACTCAGTACCTTTGCCTCGTGCCCTCGTCACGGGGCCACCGCTGGAGCCACCAACTTGCCGCCTCTCTCTAAGGTACAGTACCTGCCGGGTGCTTACCGCCTAGTGCTTACCTAACAGTGCTGACGGCCAGACACGACTAAGTCTGGGTTCACACTCTTCATAATAAGAGCAGCGTTGACTCTACACTCTTGGACTGGCGCCATATATTGTGAACTGGTATTTGTCTCGGCTGCTTTATCCTCCATGTGTGTGTGTCCTTGTGTCTGTGGCTCACTTAGTTGTACTCAGCTAGTTGTGCTTGCGGGGGTTGAGCTTTGTCTCTTTGGTTCCGCCTCTCAACCGCCTGTGAGGCTCACCCGGAGGCTCCAGTCACCACGTGTGACCCTCTTGCTCTGCTTCTCTGTACTTAGTCTGCGTCTCCTCTACTTCTCTTCTCCAGTACTTGTTCCAGGTTCTTTACTCGACTTTTGTAGCTCAAATTTATGCTTAGTCTCGTTGCAGAAATTTGGACATTTAAAATGTTAATTTTGTTGTTAGGGTGATGTTGGTAAACATTGCAGTCTTAGAAACCTTGCGGCGTTCTCTACCATTACTTCACTCTCCTCACTCTCTCTTCTTATAGTCGCTAGTTGTGCATATGCTGCTGATGTTATTAGGTTTACGATGTGCTTCTGGTGCAGTATGATGCGACGGACGCTCACAAATTATTATATTTTCCGTGTGTGTGTGTGTTAGACTAGCGATGTGAAGTGAAGATCTAACACACACACACACACACACACACACACACACACACACACACACACACACACACACACACACACACACACACACACACACACACACACACACACACACACTGGCTTAATAGAAATCTACGACCAGGTGACAAAGATTAAGCAAGAAAGAGAGGGCTGGGCGGACTGCATTTTCTTGGATTGTCGGGAAGCCTTTGACACAGTACCGCATAAAAAGGCTGGTACATAAGCTGGAGAGACAGGCAGGTGTAGCTGGTAAGGTGCTCCAGTGGATAAGGGAGTACCTGAGCAATAGGAAGCAGAGAGTTACGGTGAGGGGTGAGACCTCAGACTGGCGTGAAGTCACCAGTGGAATCCCACAGGGCTCTGTACTAGGTCCTATCTTGTTTCTGATATATGTAAATGATCTCCCGGAGGGTATAGATTCATTTCTCTCAATGTTTGTGGACGATTCCAAAATTATGAGAAGGATTAAGACAGAGGAGGAATGCTTGAGGCTTCAAGAAGACCTAGACAAGCTGAAGGAATGGTCAAACAAATGGTTGTTAGAGTTTAACCCAAGCAAATGTAATGTAATAAAGATAGGTGTTGGGAGCAGGAGGCCAGATACAAGGTACCATCTGGGAAATGAAATGCTTCAAGAGTCAGAGAAAGAAAAAGATTTGGTGGTTGATATCACGCCAGACCTGTCTCCTGCAGCCCATATCAATAGGATAACATCAGCGGCATATGCCAGGCTGGCCAACATAAGAACGGCATTCAGAAACTTGTGTAAGGAATCATTCATAACTTTGTATACCACATATGTTAGGCCAATCCTGGAGTATGCAGCCCCAGCATGGAGTCCATATCTAGTCAAGGATAAGACTAAACTGAAAAAGGTTCAGACTAGTACCCGAGCTGAGAGGTATGAGCTACGAGGAGAGACTACGGGAATTAAACCTCACTTCGCTGGAAGACAGAAGAGTTAGGGGGGACATGATCACCATATTCAAGATTCTCAAGAGAATTGATAGGGTAGATAAAGTCAGGCTATTTAACACAAGGGACACACGCACTAGGGGCCACAGGGCACTCAATTTCTATCTGTGCCCCCTAGTGCGTGTGCCCCTTGTGTTAAATAGTCTGTCTTTATCTACCCTGTCAATTCCTCTGAGAATCTTGTATGTGGTGATCATGTCCCCCCTAACTCTTCTGTCTCCCAGTGACGTGAGGTCTAATTCCTGTAGTCTCTTTTCGTAGCTCATACCCCACAGTTCGGGTACTAGTCTGGTGGCAAACCTTTGAACCTTTTCCAGTTTAGTCTTATGCTTGACAAGATACGGACTCCATGCTGGAGCCGCATACACCAGGATTGGTCTGACATATGCGGTATATAAAGTTCTGAAAGATTCCTTACCTTTAGAAAGGTAAGTTTTGGCCTTTAGAAAGATTAGTTTCTAAAGGCCGTTCTTATGTTAGCCAACCTGGCATATGCCGCTGATGTTAATCCTCTTGATATGAGCTTCAGGGGACAGGTCTGGCGTGATATCAACCCCTAGGTCTTTCTCTCTGACTCTTGAAGTATTTCATCACCCAAATGATACCTTGTATCTGGTCTCCTGCTCCCTACACCTATCTTCATTACATTACATTTGCTTGGGTTAAACTCTTAACAACCGTTTGTTCGACCATTCCTGCAGCTTGTCCAGGTCTTCTTGAAGCCTCAAGCTGTCCTCCTCTGTCTTAATCCTTCTCATAATTTTGGCGTCGTCAGCAAACATTGAGAGGAATGAGTCTATACCCTCTGGGAGATCATTTACGTATATCAGAAACAGGATAGGTCCAAGTACAGAGCTCTGTGGGACTCCACTGGTGACTTCACGCCAATCTGAGGTCTCACCCCTCACTGTAACTCTGCTTCCTATCGCTTAGGTACTCCCTTATCCACTGGAGCGCCCTACCAGTTACCGCTGTCTGTCTCTCCAGCTTATGCCTCAGCCTTTTATGGGGTACTGTGTCAAAGGCTTTCCGAGAATCCAAGAAAATGCAGTCCGCCCAGCCTTTCTTGCTTAATCTTTGTCGCCTGATCGTTGTGTGTGTATTCACCTAGTTGTTCTTGCGGGGATGGAGCTTTGGTCTTTCGGCCCGCCTCTCAACTGTCAATCAATCAACTGGAACTAACTACTAACTAACTAATTCCACCCCCCCCCCACACACACAGGAAGCAGCTCCGTAACAGCTGTCTAACTCCTAGGTACCTATTTACTGCTAGGTAACAGGGACATTAATGTGAAAGAAACTTTGCTCATTTGTTTCTGCCTGGTACGGGAATCGAATCCGGTCCACAGAATTACGAGTCCTGCGTGCTGTCCGCTGAGCTACCAGACCCGACTGTGGTCTGGTGTGTGTGTGTGTAAAATACCTAGTTTCTATCTGTTATTTGCGTGTGTACCATTCTCTTAAAAAAATTTCCTGGTTTATCCTGAACATTTTCCTGAGTATCTTGTATGAGGTGATCACGTGTTCTATGTTGTCTTCTAGAGACGCGAGGTTTACATTCCGTAGTGTTTTCCTCGTAATTCATTGTTCTCAGCTCTAGGGCAGCGCACATCTCTCTTCTCTCTCTTTCCTTTTTTTTTAAGTTAGGCCTTTTTTAAATTTTTAAGTCATGTCTACACACCAGCCTGACATTCTCCAGAAGTGAGCCCTGTGCTGTTACCGGGTCCTCGACGACTCTCCTCACACTGCTGTAAGGACAGTTATTATGTTGACCAGAAATGCATATACAGCTGATGACATGCGGTCAATGTGTGCTTCAGGAGACATGTTTGAGGTCCACCCAGAAATACCTTTTTCTCTCTAATTGCAGTAAGGTTTCACATCTTATTGTGTGGGCTTTGTTTGGTATCATTCACACAGCCCAGCCTCCTGTTCTGGTAGTACTCATAGTAATCATGAGGACCATAGTACATATTCCGACGTACAACGCAATTAGAAAGTAGAAATCGGTACTATTGAATTTGGACAAACCGGAAAACGATTTTCTATATATGTTGCAGAGACAAACTAAACTAACTTAACTTTCTTATGTTGACCAGACCACACACACTAGAAGGTGAAGGGACGACGACGTTTCAGTCCATCCTGGACACATTCTCAAGTCGATTGTGTGCTGTTTACACATATTAGGCCTAA
>WNGS01074642.1:127972-138765 GCA_020271785.1 Procambarus virginalis | reverse complement strand
GAGTATGTAGTGTTTCCTGGAGTATGTGGTGTTTCCTGGAGTATGTGGTGTTTCCTGGAGTATGTGGTGTTTCTTACAGTATGTGATGTTACCTGGAGTATGTGGGGTTTCCAGGAGTATGTGGTGTTACCTGGAGAATGTGTTGTTTCCTGGAGTATGTTGTACCTGGAGTATGTGGTACCTGGAGTATGTGGTGGTTCCTGGACTAGCAGTGTTACTGGAGTATGTGGTACTGGAGTATGTGGTGTTTTGGAGTTGTGGTGTTTCTAGAGTATGTTGTGCTACTGGAGTATGTTGTGCTTCCTGGAGTATGTGGTTCCTGGAGTATGTGGGTACCTGGAGTATGTGAGTGTTTCCTGGAGTATGTGGTGTTTCTGGAGATGTAGTGTTTCCTGGAGTATGTGGTGTTTCCTGGAGTATGTGGTGTTTCCTGGAGTATGTAGTGTTTCCTGGAGTATGTGGTGTTTCCTGGAGTATGTGGTGTTTCCTGGAGTATGTGGTGTTTCCTGGAGTATGTAGTGTTTCCTGGAGTATGTGGTGTTTCCTGGAGTATGTGGTGTTTCCTGGAGTATGTAGTGTTTCCTGGAGTATGTGGTGTTTCCAGGAGTATGTGGTGTTTCCTGGAGTATGTAGTGTTTCCTGGAGTATGTGGTGTTTCCTGGAGTATGTGGTGTTTCCTGGAGTATGTGGTGTTTCTTACAGTATGTGATGTTACCTGGAGTATGTGGGGTTTCCAGGAGTATGTGGTGTTACCTGGAGAATGTGTTGTTTCCTGGAGTATGTTGTACCTGGAGTATGTGGTACCTGGAGTATGTGGTGTTTCCTGGACTATGCAGTGTTACCTGGAGTATGTTGTACCTGGAGTATGTGGTACCTGGAGTATGTGGTGTTTCCTGGAGTATGTGGTGTTTCCTAGAGTATGTTGTGCTACCTGGAGTATGTTGTGCTACCTGGAGTATGTGGTACCTGGAGTATGTGGTACCTGGAGTATGTGGTGTTTCCTGGAGTATGTGGTGTTTCCTGGAGTATGTTGTGCTACCTGGAGTATGTTGTGCTACCTGGAGTATGTGGTGTTTCCTAGAGTATGTGGTGTTTCCTGGAGTATGTGGTGTTTCCTGGAGTATGTGGTGTTTCCTAGAGTATGTGGTGTTTCCTAGAGTATGTGGTGTTTCCTGGAGTATGTGGTGTTTCCTGGAGTATGTAGTGTTTCCTGGAGTATGTAGTGTTTCCTGGAGTATGTAGTGTTTCCTGGAGTATGTGGTGTTTCCTAGAGTATGTGGTGTTTCCTGGAGTATGTGGTGTTTCCTGGAGTATGTGGTGTTTCCTGGAGTATGTAGTGTTTCCTGGAGTATGTGGTGTTTCCTGGAGTATGTAGTGTTTCCTGGAGTATGTAGTGTTTCCTGGAGTATGTAGTGTTTCCTGGAGTATGTAGTGTTGCTGGAGTATGTAGTGTTTCCTGGAGTATGTAGTGTTTCCTGGAGTATGTGGTGTTTCCTGGAGTATGTGGTGTTTCCTGGAGTATGTAGTGTTTCCTGGAGTATGTGGTGTTTCCTGGAGTATGTGGTGTTACCTGGAGTATGTGATGTTCCCTGGAGTATGTGGTGTTTTTTGGAGTATGTGGTGTTTCTTGGAGTATATGATGTTTCCTGGAGTATGTGGTGTTTCCTGGAGTATGTGGTGTTACCTTGAGGATGTGATGTTTCCTGGAGGATGTGATGTTTCCTGGAGTATGTGGTGTTACCTGGAGTATATGTTGTTACCTGGAGTATGTGGTGTTACCTGGAGTATGTGGTGTTTCCTGGAGTATGTGGTGTTACCTGGAGTATGTGGTGTTACCTGGAGTATATGTTGTTACCTGGAGTATGTGGTGTTACCTGGAGTATGTGGTGTTTCCTGGAGTATGTGGTGTTTCCTGGAGTATGTGGTGTTACCTGGAGTATATGTTGTTACCTGGAGTATGTGGTGTTAGCTGGAGTATGTGGTGTTTCCTGGAGTATGTGGTATTTCCTGGAGTATGGGGTGTTACCTGGAGTATATGTTGTTACCTGGAGTATGTGGTGTTACCTGGAGTATGTGGTGTTTCCTGGAGTATGTGGTATTTCCTAGAGTATGTTCTATTTCGTGGAGTATGTTTTGTTACCCGGAGAATGCGGAAAAGCCATGGAAAAGAAGTTGCTGTAAAACAATCTAATAGGAGATACAGGTGTTGTGTTGGTTGATTCTTCAGAGGTTGCATAAATTGGACATATTTACCTTCCTTTTAATGACGTCTTCAAAATAACCGTTAGAGAAGCCATTATTGACTAGGATCTGCCTTACTCTACAGAATTTCTCGTCGATCTGCTTCCAACCAGAGCTGTGAGTGAGAGCCCGGTCGACGTAAGCGTTGACGACACTCCTCTTGTACCTCTGGGCAATCACTATTGGCATTAAGGCACATTCCTATGTTCATTTCCTTAGTATATACTGCAGTGTGGAAGCCACCATTCCTTTCCGCGACTGTTACATCTAGAAAGGGCAGCTTCCCATCACTCTCCATCTCGTAAATGAATCGTAACACCGAATTTTGCAGGAATACCTCCTTCACCTGCTGCAAACGGCTGACATGAGGTACCTGTATAAATATGTCGTCAACGTACCTGCAGTATATGGCAGGTTTTAAGTCCATATGAACTAAGACCCTCTGCTCTATGGTACCCATGTGAATATTCGCGAACAGGACACCTAGGGGTGAACCCATAGCGTCCCCATCCAGTTGTTTTTACATGTGCCCATTGCGACTCAAGAAGGGCGCTTCTTTAATGCAAGCTTCGAGTAACTTCCTCAGTATGCTCTTGGGTATGTCTAGAAGGGGATCAGTGAAGAAAAACGTAAGAAATACTGAAGATTCTTGTTTGAGTTCTTAATATTACCCTTTCGGTCATATTCAATAATTTATGTTTACAAGAAAGACTGCTACCAAAATATACTAATATATATATATATATATATATATATATATATATATATATATATATATATCTATATATATATATATGTGGCTCTGTGACTGGTGAAGAAGATAAACCACATATATATATTATCACACCGTGTGTGTAACAAGTCACCTAGTGAGTGACTACAACATGTGACCAGCCCGTCCTCCTAAACTGAAAGCACCTATAGTGACCACTTGGTGGAAAGTACCAACATGTAGTGATGGACCACAAGAACGGCGTCCTTTATATTATTGAATATGGACGAAGTGGAAACGTTTTTATCAGCAACATAAGACCTAACCTAACCTCTCTTAGCAACCCTAGGCCTAACACACACCATTTAGGCTTAAATATATATATATATATATATATATATAATATATATATATATAAGTATATATATATATATATATATATATATATATATATATATATACTATAATAGTATATTTTGGTAGCAGTCTTTCCTGTAGACATATGTTATTAAATATGACCGAAAAAGTAAGATTAATAATTCTAACACGAATTTTCTCAATTTTCCTTATGTTTGTTTTTACTGATGACGGTAAATGAAAAATCAATTCTCCAAAATTCATTCTTTATTTCTTAGTCTGACGCGACACTTGAACGCGTTTCGTAATAACTAATTACATTTTCAAAGACTTTTAGTTTTCACACACAACTATAACCTGAAAGCACTAAACAGTTCTTTACTATGCTATGATTTAAACAGCTTTCATCTTTCATTTTATACCCGCGTTTTGGGTGAGGTGATATGTTACAACAGTTTTTAATGAGGTGAACAAAACTTTCAACAAAGGACAGAACACGAAAACAATGGATATTAACTGGATATTAACTGGGTAAATTGAAGGTATGAATGGAAGTAACTGCGGAAGGGCCTATTGGCCCATATTTCTTGATGCTTCTATATTGGTGTGGGGTCTTGAAGTGGGTAGAATATAGTTGTGCATTAATTGACTGTTGATTGTTGGTGTTGACTTCTTGATGTGTAACATCAAGAACTTCTTGATGTACACATCATAACTTCTTGATGTACACATCAAGAAGTCAACACCAACAATCAACAGTCATTTAATGCACAACTATATTCTACCCACTTCAAGACCCCACACCAATATAGAAGCATCAAGAAATATGGGCCAATAGGCCCTTCCGCAGTTACTTCCATTCATACCTTCAATTTACCCAGTTAATATCCAGTTAATATCCATTGTTTTCGTGTTCTGTCCTTTGTTGAAAGTTTTGTTCACCTCATTAAAAACTGTTGTAACATATCACCTCACCCAAAACGCGGGTATAAAATGAAAGATGAAAGCTGTTTAAATCATAGCATAGTAAAGAACTGTTTAGTGCTTTCAGGTTATAGTTGTGTGTGAAAACTAAAAGTCTTTGAAAATGTAATTAGTTATTACGAAACGCGTTCAAGTGTCGCGTCAGACTAAGAAATAAAGAATGAATTTTGGAGAATTGATTTTTCATTTACCGTCATCAGTAAAAACAAACATAAGGAAAATTGAGAAAATTCGTGTTAGAATTATTAATCTTACTTTTTCGGTCATATTTAATAACATATATATACTATACTATACTAGGCCTAGGAATATTTATGATTGGATTTAACTTTATTTTTTCCCCTGAATGTATAAAAGTAATAGTAGACAAAGTGGTTTACTGCGCGGACCACCACTCCACATTGGTACTGTCGACCACATTGTTGCTACAAGTACTGTCACTTGTTGAAGCCTCAAACATTCACGCTGCTCTTCACGCCTGGTGTGGGCAGGAGGGGTCCTAGGTGTGGGCAGAGGGGTCCTAGGTGTGGGCAGAGGGGTCCTAGGTGTAGGCAGGAGGGGGTCTCGGGGCAGGCCAGAGGGTCCGGCAGTGTGCCAGAGTATTTCTGTCCTAGGGGATGTTTGGGGGCTGCGGCTGGCATCAGCCGTCCACAGTGCCCAGTGTGGAGCGAGGCATCTGGGGCGCGCACCCGGCCCCTGAAGCGCAGTGTAGTGCAGTGAGTGTGTTCCCCCGCCCGCGGGCAGCGTCTGGTGCCCTCAGCGCCGCGGGCAGCGTCTGGTGCCCTCAGCGCCCCGCCAGTCTACTTATACCAACTATTTCCTCTAACGTACACAAATGGAATGTTGAACTTACAAAAGTTCATGTTTTGTACTATTGGATGTGTTACATCCAAGTGGCAGGCTTAAAAGGTGGATCAGTAACTTGAGAACATAGCCAAAATAAACCATCCTAGGCCTAATATACAATATTTAAGGCCTAATTTAGTATATATATTTCGTAGTAGGCTTTAGGAAGTTTAGGGTTGGTTCTAGCATTTTTTTTCATGCCTCTACAAAATTATTAGTACATAACCTGAACATTGCAAGCTGCAACAGTCCTCTTTCGTACGTTCGAGCAATAAGTTGCTATAAGCACGAACAATTCTAGCGGATGGGATACGCCTTTCGTGTTAACTGGTGCGATATCATTATTTTGCTTCACTGTTCCAGCTGAGTCTTGTAAACAAACGACGGTGTAAAGAGTGTTATAAGGTGTCGTACGTGTGCTGATCAATCAGGCTGTCACTGGTAGCAGCCTCCTTTATAGTGGATTACCGCAAGCATCATCGCTGACCAGAGAGAACTCTGCCGCCACAACACACCTCTCACGTCAAGGTAACGTCACCATACGTCACACAATAACACCACCACACGTCACAAGGTAACACCACCACACGTCACAAGGTAACACCACCACACGTCACAAGGTAACACCACCACACGTCACAAGGTAACACTACCACACGTCACAAGGTAACACAACCACACGTCACAAGGTAACACTACCACACGTCACAAGGTAACACAACCACACGTCACAAGGTAACACTACCACACGTCACAAGGTAACACTACCACACGTCACAAGATAACACCACCACACGTCACAAGGTAACACTACCACACGTCACAAGGTAACACCACCACACGTCACAAGGTAACACAACCACACGTCACAAGGTAACACAACCACACGTCACAAGGTAACACTACCACACGTCACAAGGTAACACAACCACACGTCACAAGGTAACACAACCACATGTCACAAGGTAACACTACCACACGTCACAAGGTAACACTACCACACGTCACAAGGTAACACCACCACACGTCACAAGGTAACACCACAACACGTCACAAGGTAACACCACAACACGTGACAAGGTAACACCACAACACGTCACAAGGTAACACCACCACACGTCACAAGGTAACACCACAACACGTCACACCACCACAACACGTCACAAGGTAACACCACAACACGTCACAAGGTAACACCTCCACACGTCACTAGGTAACACCACCACACGTCACAAGGTAACACCACCACACGTCACTAGGTAACACCTCCACACGTCACAAGGTAACACCTCCACACGTCACAAGGTAACACCTCCACACGTCACAAGGTAACACCTCCACACGTCACAAGGTAACACCACCACACGTCACAAGGTAACACCACAACACGTCACTAGGTAACACCACACACGTCACTAGGTAACACCTCCACACGTCACAAGGTAACACTACCACACGTCACAAGGTAACACTACCACACGTCACAAGGTAACACTACCACACGTCACAAGGTAACACTACCACACGTCACAAGGTAACACCACAACACGTCACAAGGTAACACCACAACACGTCACTAGGTAACAACACCACACGTCACAAGGTAACACCTCCACACGTCACAAGGTAACACTACCACACGTCACAAGGTAACACTACAACACGTCACAAGGTAACACCACAACACGTCACTAGGTAACAACACCACACGTCACAAGGTAACACCACAACACGTCACACGGTAACACCTCCACACGTCACAAGGTAACACCTCCACACGTCACAAGGCAACACTACCACACGTCACAAGATAACACCTCCACACGTCACAAGGTAACACCTCCACACGTCACAAGGTAACACCACAACACGTCACAAGGTAACACTACCACACGTCACAAGGTAACACCACCACACGTCACAAGGTAACACCTCCACACGTCACAAGGTAACACCACTACACGTCACAAGGTAACACCACTACACGTCACAAGGTAACACCACTACACGTCACAAGGTAACACCACAACACGTCACAAGGTAAGACCACAACACGTCACAAGGTAACACCACAACACGTCACAAGGTAACAACTCCACACGTCACAAGGTAACACCACAACACGTCACTAGGTAACACCACAACACGTCACAAGGTAACACCACCACACGTCACATGGTAACAACACCACACGTCACATGGTAACATCACAACACGTCACAAGGTAACACCACAACACGTCACAAGGTAACACCACCACACGTCACTTGGTAACACCACAACACGTCACAAGGTAACACCACCACTCGTCACATGGTAACAACACCACACGTCACAAGGTAACACCTCCACACGTCACAAGGTAACAACACCACACGTCACAATGTAACACAACCACACGCCACAGGTAACACAACCACACGTCCACACAATAACACCACCACACGTCACACATAACACCACCACACGTCACACAATAACACCACCACACGTCACACAATAATACCACCACACGTCACACAATAATACCACCACACGTCCACAATAACACCACCACACGTCACACAATAACACCACCACACGTCACACAATAACACCACCACACGTCACACAATAACACCACCACACGGTACACAATAACACCACCACACGTCACACAATAACACCACCACACGTCACACAATAACACCACCACACGTCACACAATAACACCACCACACGTCACACAATAACACCACCACACGGTACACAATAACACCACACACGTCACAAGATAACACCACAACACACAGGCCAATATGAACTGCATGCATATGTGACACTATCAATCAGAATATATTATATTTACCATAATAATAATATGAGCTAGCAAGCATTTTCCCCCCTAATATATCTTGCAGTCTTTGATACGTTTATCGCCACCGAAGACGAATTTTCCCCGTAAGTTGGGTGACGAAACAGTTTGGTTCGAATTTTCACACATATATAAGATACCCCTTTGTATGTATGGCTTTCCACTCAGCAAGTTACGCGAACAAGTTGTGTTTTTTCCCCCATCTTGGCCACTTCCTCTCAGTTATAAATTCAGTGTAGCCCCTCTTAATATTCATTTTCCCATTCCTTCCCCTCGTCGTAAATCTTGTGTCCTCTTTGGCGTCAGCTTCCACCCTCTTCACTTCCACTCATTCGCCTTTTGCCCGCCCCGAGGCTATCTGGGCTGGGACTGGCGCCTCAGGAAGACATGGGCGATCAGTTTCTGAACCGAAAGGTGACCTTAATACTTCATAAATGGAGCCAAGACCCGAGAGCAGCACTCTGTGGCTTTATTTTTTTCTTTATTGTAATATGTACAGTTTAATGTTATATGAACATTTTTGTACAAGGGAAATATTATATTATATTTCACATCAAGGTCGATATGAGGAAACATTTCATATCAAGATCGAGTCATCCTCCTGAAGTGATAGTGTTTATAGCAGGGGTTCTTAACCGGGGACCCCCCAGGAACCCCCCCCCCGGGGACCCCCCCCGGGACCCCCCCGGGGACCCACCCGGGGACTCCCCCCGAGGACCCCCCCCACTAAAGCCATTGATGACTTCAGGGGGGGGGAGAAACCGGGAAAGTCAATAAAAAATGTATGAGGCAATCAATTTTCAATAAATAAAGTACAATATATTGATTGCATGCAAAGCACTGTTTATGTGCATTTTTCTCGAAAGGGATTCCATAGCTTCCACTACATTTTAAAGAGGTCTGTGACTCAAAAATAGTTGACAACCACCGACTTAAAGAAACTATTTGTTAGAAAGTACCAATATGTAGTGATGGACCAACAGTAACACAGATGTTATACTATATCGTATCCTTCAAAGCTTTAATATATTGTCTACTAAAAACCCCTTCTGCCTTCCTATCCACACACACACACACACTAACTTAATAAGAGCATAATCATATTTTGAATTTTCCTGCATTTTGCTTCAATTCAGTTAAAAACTAGATAAATCCACCCTAATGTGTATACTACATAATGATACGATTTCCATAAACCAACTAACAAGTCCAACTTTACTCTGTATATGAAATATATACATACATATATATATATATATATAAATATATATAATATATATATATATATATATATAATATATATATTATATATATATATATATATGTCGTACCCAGTAGCCAGAACTCACTTCTCGGCCTACTATGCAACGCCCGATTTGCCTAATAAGCCAAGTTTTCCTGAATTAATATATTTTCTCTAATTTTTTTTTCTTATGAAATGATAAAGCTACTCATTTCATTATGTATGAGGTCAATTTTTTTTATTGGAGTTCAAATTAACGTAGATATATGACCGAACCTAACCAACCCTACCTAACCTAACCTAACCTATCTTTATAGGTTAGGTTAGGTTAGGTAGCCAAAAAAGTTAGGTTAGGTTAGGTTAGGTAGGTTAGGTAGTCGAAAAACAATTAATTCATGAAAACTTGGCCTATTAGGCAAATCGGGCCTTGCTTAGTAGGCTAAGAGTGCGTTCTGGCTACTAGGTACGACATATATATATATATATATATATATATATATATATATATATAATATATATATATATATATATATATATATATATATTATTGATGAGACAAACATCTTTACCTATAATTACAATGCACATAACGTGTCTAACACATGGTGGTGTTCATCAGCAGATCTAAAATACACAAGTCCTGCAGACGATGAGTCACAATAACGTGGCTGAAGATATGATAACATAACCACACACATGTCGTAAATTAACGTTAAGCCGCAAAACAAGAAGCATATTCTCAATAGGATTGCTAACTACAAGATAATAAATAAAAAAGGTACTGATTATACAATAAAGAACAAACGCAAAAACTCAACTTACATGATTTAATCAAACAATGGAGAAATTAGCAAACATGCAACAGACCAAGTGCTAATTCGAAATTACAAATTTAAACAAATTCATAAAACTTATACAAACAAAACAGAATTAAAACAAATTGCAGACTACCAATTACACACACATTATAAAAAAAAACACAAATATTACACAATAATAAATGCCACATATTATACTCAGTACTTTATTATATATAACTATAAGACAAAACGTCACTCAAAAGATGCACCAAAATTCAAATCAAGGCAGACTAAAATATAATGGTCTTCAACAAGCATAAGTAAAGGAAAAACCCGAAACCTTGATTTACATAGTATACAAGTGTACGGCGGAAACATGATTATTATTCAAGTGAGTTCCCAGCTCTCCGGCTTATAACGATTCCATGATACGTAATGACTGGCCACTCAAGCATGCATCCAAGCTCTTCCAGTAGGTCTCGCTCAATGGGTCGTCTCGTAGCAACAATGGTGGTGTGCCAGTCCTAAAAGACATCGTTTTCTTTTTACTTTTTATCATGACGATAAGATTCTCGAAGGGAACCGCCATCTTCATATATATATATATATATATATATATATATATATATATATATATATATATATATATATATGTGTGTGTGTGTGTGTGTGTGTGTGTGTGTGTGTGTTGTGTGTGTGTGTGTGTGTGTGTGTGTGTGTGTGGTGTGTGTGTGTATGTGTGTGTGTATCACGAAA
>WNGS01074642.1:120472-125472 GCA_020271785.1 Procambarus virginalis | reverse complement strand
CATAGCCTCGGAGAAGAAAATAATGAGTACTCAGAGAAGACCTTGTGGCTCCTCACTGAACACTTTGATATTTTCTTCCCCTACTACCCCTATTCTTTTAGTGTGTGTGTATATATATCTAACTTTATTTAAAATTTCATTAAACAAAAAGGGTTACAACATTGGTTACATGCAGGGTACAAGGCTGCTTGTCACAAGTTGTACAGCTC
The DNA here is from genome assembly GCA_020271785.1 of Procambarus virginalis. Taxonomy (NCBI): domain Eukaryota; kingdom Metazoa; phylum Arthropoda; class Malacostraca; order Decapoda; family Cambaridae; genus Procambarus; species Procambarus virginalis. Next base: position 125,263 of record WNGS01074642.1, on the reverse strand, counting down.
CTCCAGCTCCTCAGATGGCGGGCAGGAACCATGGATGCAGTGAGCATTTTCTCTCTGGATCGCCACACTAAGGCGCTGAAAGAGAAAACTGGCGGCTCTAGGGTCTCTAGTTGTTTCAATTACCTTGGACCCCAACTCCTTCAAAAAACTTTCAGCACTTTTACCCCAGGCATCAAGTGCCTCTGAGGCAATGGGGACAAAATTGTAGTGGTGATCAAGGTCTCCATATTTACGTGACTTGGCTGCTTCCCGGTGATTGGCAGCGCCTCCTGCCTGTGCAGCACTGAAGTTAACATAGGTGTTGGCTAAAGTTGAAACGCAAGTGTAGTCCCACACCAACTGTCTACCATTCTTCCAGGGGTTTACCGTGATCCCGTCTGGGCGACCGATAGGCTCATCTGAGTTGCGGGGCATTAGGTAACGGGGCTCTCTCTCTGCTGGACAAGCGGCCGTGGTAAGGCTTCTCTTGATAATGTCGTTAACCTCGCCGTGTCTTGCGTGCCATCCTCCTGTCCTTTGGCAGAGAAGGCCATGCCGTCCGTACCTGTCGGCCACTGCCTCGCCGCAAATACACCTGTATTCGGTGTGGATTGGGGCAGTAAGGCGGAGAGCCACAGCAATTCGGAGGGCCTGCGGTGTGAGACAAGTGCCAGTTGCTGACATTGAGGTTGCTAATAGGAAGTTCCCTGCATGGGGAGCTGCTACAGCTTTAAGGCGGGCAATATCATGTGGTGTTGTCGCAGCTTCTTGGTCGGCAATGGGGCGATCCCAGCTGGATTGCTTATGGACTTCAAAAGGCGGTGGTTGGGGTGCTGGTCCTGCGAAAGAGACCCATTTGGTGGTGCAGTCTGTGAAGCTGGGATCATGTACCCTTGCCTGTTGACCTAGGTACTCAGGTAGGATTTCCTTCACCAAGTTGTCAGACGCCACTGAGGAGGACAGAAACGCTGGTACCGCAATTTGTGTTGCTGTGCGCACGCCAAGGCCCCCTAGTCTGACAGGAAGGGAGGCCTGTTTCCACTGTGAGTCGCGGAGAGAAAGGTTGAGGGCTTTTTCTAGCATTGATTTCAGCAAGCTGTCGCACTCCTCTAATTTAATATTATTGAAAGATGGCGAACATCTAAGAAAGTAGATTAGCCTGGGAGGGACAAGCATCTGGTGATGAGGTAAAGTGCAGCATGAGCATCGATGTCTTCAATCCTCTCGTCCATCCTCTTCAGGTCAGTGATCTTCTTACCAAGGACCTCGTTGATGGCATTCCCTCCAAGAGGAGCACCTAGAAGTGTGCTGTCTCAGGGTTGGTTACGTGAATATCAGGCAAAACAACCTTTATTTGCTCTATTATGTTCTGGTTGTTGGAGGTTATTTCGCACTTGAAAGAGTTCAGGGTGAGGCCTAGACTCCTGAATTATTCTTATGTCGTCCAAGAGGGAGGCTGGGGAGCCAGCTAGAGTACCATCGTCCAAAAACCAAATGTTAAGCTCACTGGACAGGTTATCGGTGACTTCCTTGATGACTAGGCAGAAAAGAAAAGGAGCAAGGGGGTCACCGTGTTGGACACCTTCTTGTGACTCAATTTCATGTTCCCCGAAAAGCAAAGAGAGATTCTTGCTGTAGCATGAGTTTACAAACGGGTAGAGGGAAGGAAAAAGGCGATGAACCGCACTGAGTACTGCATCCCTTCTAACCAGATTGAAAGCATTTTTGAAGTCCACTTTTATCAGGGCTTTTTCATCCGTAATGTTGACAATGTAGGCTCTAGCTGCATGAGCCGCTGCCTCACACCCTTGGGAAATGCCAAACCCAAGCTGTTTTGGCTTCAGCATGTCTGCTGCTGCCTAACTAACTGTTCTGGCAGCAGCCTTAGCGACGAGGCGCCGGAGTGAATTGCCCACAGCTATCGGTCTGATTCCTCCATCTTTTTTCCTGAGGGCACAGAGTGAAGCACCAAAAAAGATAGGGCGTATGGTCTCTGGTATGTTGCCAGCTTGATATATGTTGGAGAATCTAGTTCCACCAGGAGGCCCTGAGCAATGTCTCCCAGTGCACGGTTGAGCATTTGTTTGATGTAGTTGGGTCTTAGACCTGTGAACCCGCCTGCTGATCTTGGTGGGAAGGATAAGCTGCTTTATGCACCATGGATTCGAGCACCCACAGGGGTTCTGCTTTGGTGACACCGACTAGGGGAACACTGTCATCACGTGGAGCCCTGGGTGGGTGTTTTTCTCTTAAGGCTAACAGTCTCCGTGGTGTAGTGGTAAGACACTCGCCTGGCGTTCCGCGAGCGCTGTCATGGGTTCGTATCCTGGCCGGGAGGATTTACTGGGCGCAATTCCTTAACTGTAGCCTCTGTTTAACGCAACAGTAAAATGTGTACTTGGATGAAAAAAACGATTCTTCGCGGCAGGGGATCGTATTCCAGGACCTGCCCGAAACGCTACGCGTACTAGTGGCTGTACAAGAATGTAACAACTCTTGTATATATCTCAAAAAAAAAAAAAAAAGGCTTGTGCTGTATCGGCGTCTCTGGTGGAAACTGTGTCTTCACTGGTGATGACTCTGATCGCCCCCTATTGTGTTGCCTTCTTCTATTTTCCTGCTGACTGTTACTCTGATTTTGGATGCCTCGGTTCTGCTGTTGATATCTTTCCTGCGGTGGGTGTTTTTGGCACGGGTGGGGAGGGGTGCCTGATTGTCCTCTCTAGGAAAACTGTTTATAGCCATAATGACTGAGGAAGCTAGTGATTTGTCTCTCCTTGCAGGGACAGCTAGGCATATGTTACCAAACAGGAGAAGGTTGCGCCATGCTTGGATGGTTTTGATGGAACTACAGAGTTCTTCATCGACTTGCTTCCATCCTGAGCAGTGGCTGAGAGCACGGTCGAGGTAAGCGTTGACAACACTCCTCTTGTACCTGTCTGGGCAGTTACTATTGGCATTGAGGCACATTCCTATGTTTACGTAGTGTAGACTGCAGTGTGGAAGCCTCCGCTCCTTTCCGTGAATGTTACATCTAGAAAGGGCCGCTTCCTATCCTTCTCCCATCTCGTAAGTGAAACTCAACACAGAATTCTGCTCAAATGCCTCCTCAAATGACATTTAATAAGGCTATGCCTTCTCTAGGCACTAATATAGTTTGCTGGTCATTATCAAATAGATTTTAGCGTTACAAATCTGCCTTAAAAATAAATACATAAGAATGAAAGTGTGGTGAAATGAAGGCGAGGACGGTGTACTCCAGCAAACTTAACAAGTACACGACTGGCCTTGGGTCCGTTCCGGGTTATGCCTGGTTTTCACACACAATTACAAAAGAACTCAAACAACAATTGACCATTAAATCCAAACTAGGCTGTTTGTTTATGGATGGATAAACTGTGGAGACGTGAGCATCATTAAAAAAGCTTCTCGTAGTAAAACATCATACCTAAGATGTTTACGAAGAAACCAACTTTACTACATAATGCCCCGTTGGGAGTGTGGGAGGCGTTAGTGAATATAATGGCATGAGTGGCGGCTGGTACAAGACACGCTGGTACCATCATGGGGCAGCACACTGCTAGGCAGCTCTGCCAGCTATAAATACCACCCTGCCATCGGCATGTAAACACAAGCCTAGTGAAGCTCCGCAAGCCTAGTTTAGTTTGGGTTATGGTGAACGCAATAAGCTATAGTTTACAACTCTCTCTCCTCGTGGCTACCTTAGGGTTGATTTAGGTTGGCATGATCATACTTAGGCAAAATCACACTAAATTACACAGTTATAAAATCATCAGAACGGGCTGGAAAAACACCTTACACTTGACAAACAAACAATAATGTTAAAGTTGTTCTCGGACGGTGCTTCGCTCATTTTGCATGTTCGAAAGCAGCTCTCTGAATGCTCTACTCGTGTAATGAAAATAACAATAATTGATTACTAAATATCTATCTTATCTTAATATACACAGAAAAGTATTATAAATTAATACAAAATTATATTAAAGAAAATATATATATTTAAATACAGAAAAATTGACGAATTTGCCTTTGGGGACGAGCCTAGAATTGAGGATGAATTTGGTGTTGGATTTAAGACCTATCAATCACGGGATAATTCATGCCTCCACAATAGCCTACTGTTCAACCAGCAAGTATATTTTACTCCTGAAGGAAATTCACAGCTAAAGTAAAGTCTCCGGTGTATATTCACTGAGAAGCTGGGTATATATACACCCAGTGTGTATCTAATTCTTGCCGGCAGAGGATTGGCTATGACATTCCTGGCGACATGGTAGTGTCCAAGCCCCACCTACAGTGGGCTGGTGGACCATGCGGCCCTCCCAATATATCACACACACACACACACACACACATGATCTCATCTTCCCTGTCACTGTCTCCACCTTGCCGCCAAACATCCTTCTTACAAATTACCTCCTAATAACCCCGCAAAATTATGGAGATAAAAACCCACCAATAAATCATTATTACCTTTAATTTACACAACACACCCGCACATCTCGTCTCAGAAGCCTCGTCGTTGCTTCCCTCCGCGCTTAAGACAAAGAACTTGGCAACAAGGACAGTATATTTCAAGACGCGCATTCCCATACCTCATGTTTTCTTAGGTGCCGTGAACCACATCCAATGTTCTCAGTTATGTTAAGACATAATGGCCGCGGTGGCTTAATACTCCACCGGTGATTAAGTAGACATCTTAAACAATTTGTTACCCCTGTCCCATTTGGGTAATTGTTTCCGTTTAGCCCATTTGGGTAATTTTTACCATAGCCAATTTGGATAATTGTT
>WNGS01074642.1:79775-106304 GCA_020271785.1 Procambarus virginalis | reverse complement strand
TCCATGGTGCATAAAGCAGCTTTATCCTTCCCACCAAGATCAGCAGGCGGGTTCACAGGTCTAAGACCCAACTACATCAAACAAATGCTCAACCGTGCACTGGGAGACATTGCGCAGGGCCTCCTGGTGGAACTAGATTCTCCAACATATATCAAGCTGGCAACATACCAGAGACCATACGCCCTATCTTTTTTGGTGCTTCACTCTGTGCCCTCAGGAAAAAAGATGGAGGAATCAGACCGATAGCTGTGGGCAATTCACTCCGGCGCCTCGTCGCTAAGGCTGCTGCCAGAACAGTTAGTCAGGCAGCAGCAGACATGCTGAAGCCAAAACAGCTTGGGTTTGGCATTTCCCAAGGGTGTGAGGCAGCGGCTCATGCAGCTAGAGCCTACATTGTCAACATTACGGATGAAAAAGCCCTGATAAAACTGGACTTCAAAAATGGTGTAAGAGAAGAATAACTGAGATACAGCTGAAAGGACATGGTGTGAAATTCATGTGGATTCCATCTCATGTTGGAATAGTGCTCAACGAGGTGGCGGATGACTTGGCCAAACGTGCTACATCAAAACCACAAGTTGACGTTAAATGTGAATTCACAATGAGACAAATTCGAAGCAAAATCAGAAATATTCAGGCACAGGCAGGAGCGGAGAGGAGAGATCTAATGTATGAGAGAAGTCAAACCATGCAACACTACATGTATGTGAGTCAAAACACTCATTTCACTTATGGTAAAAGGAGAAATGCTTGGAGTGACTCTGTGTACATGCGGCTCAGACTTGGGTACAAATATTACTGGGAATATGGGATAGGTGTTCATGATAATGACACGAAGTGTAAACTATGTGGTATGTTAAGGTCTCACACCCTTGCCCATTATGTTCTTGATTGTCCGTTGATTAATGTATATAGAAACACTGAGATAAGGACTGTTCCTGAACAAATAGCCTGGATGTGTCACAACGGAAAGGTTGATAAAATTCTTGAGAGATATAAGAATTTTGCACCAAGACTGTAATATTTTGTTGAATTATCTGCATGTCTCTTGCAAATTGTCTATACAGTATACCTAGGTCATAAAAGTATTTGTGTACGTCTGATATCATACTTCTCGTGAAGGAGGAAATGTATATGTTTATCTCTCAGAATGTTTGGTAATATGATTATTGTTTGTGATGTGTGTCTATGTATGTATTAACACGATGTACTGAACGGGGTGAGAATAGCTTGAGCTACCTCATCCCTTTGTGTGTATTTTACATCAATAAACTTATTTCAATTTCAAAAATGCTTTCAATCTGGTTAGAAGGGATGCAGTACTCACTGCGGGTCATGGCCTTTTTCCTTCCCTCTACCCGTTTGTAAACTCATGTTACAGCAAGAATCTCTCTTTGCTTTTCGGGGAACATGAAATTGAGTCACAAGAAGGTGTCCAACACGGTGACCCCCTTGCTCCTTTTCTTTTCTGCCTAGTCATCAAGGAAGTCACCGATAACCTGTCCAGTGAGCTTAACATTTGGTTTTTGGACGATGGTGCTCTAGCTGGCTCCCCAGCCTCACTCTTGGACGACATAAGAATAATTCAGGAGTAAGGAGCAAGTCTAGACCTCATCCTGAACTCTTCCAAGTGCGAAATAACCTCCACCAACCAGCACATAATAGAGCAAATAAAGGTTGTTTTGCCTGATATTCACGTAACCAACCCCGAGGACAGCACACTTCTAGGTGCTCCTCTTGGAGGGAAAGCCATCAACGAGGTCCTTGGTAAGAAGATCACTCACCTGAAGAGGATGGACGAGAGGATTGAAGACATCGATGCTCATGATGCACTTTACCTCATCACCAGATGCTCGTCCCTCCCCAGGCTGATCTACTTTCTAAAATGTTCGCCATCTTTCAACAATATTAAATTAGAAGAGTACGACAGCTTGCTGAAATCCATGCTAGAAAAAGCCCTCAACCTTTCCCTCAGCGACTCACAGTGGAAACAGGCCTCCCTTCTTGTCAGACTCGGGGGCCTTGGCGTACGCACAGCAACACAAATTGCGGTACCAGCGTTCCTGTCCTCTTCAGTGGCGTCTGACAACTTGGTGAAGGAAATCCTACCTGAGCACCTAGTTCAACAGGCAAGGGTACATGATCCCAGCTTCACAGATTGCACAACCAAATGGGTCTCTCTCGCAGGACCAGCACCCCAACCACCACCTTCTGAAGCCCATAAGCAATCCATCTGGGATCGCCCATTGCCGACCAAGAAGCGGCGACTTTGCTAGAAGCTGCGACAACACCACATGACACTGCTCGACTTAGAGCTGTTGCAGCTCCCCCATGCAGGTGACTTCCTATTAGCAACCCCAATGTCAGCAACCTGCACCCGTCTCACACTGCAGGCCCTCCGAATTGCCGTGGCTCTCCGCCTCGCTGCCCCAATCCACACCGAATACAGGTGTATTTGCGGCGAGGCAGAGGCCGACAGGTACGGACGGCATGGCTTTCTCTGCCAAAGGACAGGAGGATGGCATGCAAGACACGGCGAGGTTAATGACATTATTATGAGAAGCCTTACCTTGCGGTTGTCCAGCAGAGAGAGAGCCCCGTTACCTAATGTCCCGCAACTCTGATGAGCCTGTCAGTCGCCCAGACGGATTCACGGTGAACCCCTGGAAGAATGGTAGACAATTGGTGTGGGACAACACTTGCGTTTCAACTTTAGCCAACACCTATGTTGACTTCAGTGCTACACAGGCAGGAGGAGCTGCCAATCACCGGGAAGCAGCCAAGTAACGTAAATACTGAGACCTTGATCACCACTACAATTTTGTCCCCATTGCCTCAGAGACACTTGGTGCCTGTGGTAAAAGTGCTGCTAGATTTTTTAAGGAGTTGGGGGTCTAAACTAATTGAAACAACTAGAGACCCTAGAGCTGCCAGTTTTCTCTTTCAGCGCCTTAGTGTGGCGATCCAGAGAGGAAATGCTCACTGCATCCATGGTTCCTGCCCACCATCTGAGGAGCTGGAGGAGCTCTACAACTTGTAACAAGTAGCCTTGTACCCTGCATGTAACCAATGTTGTAACCCTTTTTGTGTAATGACATTTTTAAATAAAGTTAGATGTATATACACACACTAAAAGAATAGAGGTGGTAGGAGAAGAAAATATCAAAGTGCTCAGTGAGGATCCACAAGGTCTTCTCTGAGTACTCTTTATTTTCTTCTCCGAGGCTATGGGTCCCTACACTTGCACCAGAGGTGGTACCCTTTCTAGGTATAAATAAATAAATAAATAAATAAATATATATATATATATATATATATATATATATATATATATATATATATATATATATATATATATATAATATATAAGGAAGAGAGCGAGACAACAGTCGACCACGCAAGCAACATGGAATGTATCAATTATACAATGTATGTATGTGATGTAACTATATAACCTGAGCTTGTAAAAACACCTTCATCACCTTCAGTGATTAAGTGCTTAATTGCACACTAGTTTCTTTATCAGCTATCTCACCCTGTCAGAGTAAAAGAGACAAATGTATGTGAATGCATGTGTGTGTATATTTGTATGTATATATGTATATGTACGTATATGTGTGTGTGTGTATGTATATGTATGTTTATAAAGTATATATGGAGGCTGATCAGAATTACATTTCACCTTTGTAAATGCACATTAATGACACTATGTAAAAGACACATCGAACACTTTATGTAGGGCATACGTAAATCTGTGTATCTATGTATTTACGTATGTAGGTTAGCTTAGCATTGTAAAAGCACCGAATCACCTTCAGTGGTTGACTGTTCAATAAACCCCTGAACTATATGTTTAACACATCTCTAACCCTGTCCATGGTGGACAGAAGAAAATGTATATATGCTGGTTAGCATTGTAAATGTGTGGCCACGTCTGTGGTAGAAAATAATACTAATAAAAAATAAATTAATAAAACTCAAGCAATACATAAATCATAAACTGGTGTGTGTGTTTAGGATGACTTGTGTGACTTAATAGAGTCATTACTCTCCACAAGTTGTTAAGTGCATATTTCTGCGTGAGGATTAGCTCTTGGACCCCGCCACTATCAGGCGATTGTCTAATGTACTGGCTCCTGACCACTTTGACCTAGAATATCTGCTACACATATTTTTTGTCCTCTCTCACATACACATCGGACGAACACCGAATAATTAGACCACTAAAGCGAGTACTTCTAAATGAGGTGGGAGCAGGCAGCCTGGTGACACGCCAAGATAACTGGTGAGGTGGGAGCAGGCAGCCTGGTGACACGCCAAGATAACCGGTGAGGTGGGAGCAGGCAGCCTGGTGACACGCCAAGATATCCGGTGAGGTGGGAGCAGGCAGCCTGGTGACACGCCAAGATAACCGGTGAGGTGGGAGCAGGCAGCCTGGTGACACGCCAAGATAACCGGTGAGGTGGGAGCAGGCAGCCTGGTGACACGCCAAGATATCCGGTGAGGTGGGAGCAGGCAGCCTGGTGACACGCCAAGATATCCGGTGAGGTGGGAGCAGGCAGCCTGGTGACACGCCAAGATAACCGGTGAGGTGGGAGCAGGCAGCCTGGTGACACGCCAAGATAACCGGTGAGGTGGGAGCAGGCAGCCTGGTGACACGCCAAGATAACCGGTGAGGTGGGAGCAGGCAGCCTGGTGACACGCCAAGATAACCGGTGAGGTGGGAGCAGGCAGCCTGGTGACACGCCAAGATAACCGGTGAGGTGGGAGCAGGCAGCCTGGTGACACGCCAAGATAACCGGTGAGGTGGGAGCAGGCAGCCTGGTGACACGCCAAGATAACCGGTGAGGTGGGAGCAGGCAGCCTGGTGACACGCCAAGATAACCGGTGAGGTGGGAGCAGGCAGCCTGGTGACACGCCAAGATAACCGGTGAGGTGGGAGCAGGCAGCCTGGTGACACGCCAAGATAACCGGTGAGGTGGGAGCAGGCAGCCTGGTGACACGCCAAGATAACCGGTGAGGTGGGAGCAGGCAGCCTGGTGACACGCCAAGATAACCGGTGAGGTGGGAGCAGGCAGCCTGGTGACACGCCAAGATAACCGGTGAGGTGGGAGCAGGCAGCCTGGTGACACGCCAAGATAACCGGTGAGGTGGGAGCAGGCAGCCTGGTGACACGCCAAGATAACCAGTGAGGTGGGAGCAGGCAGCCTGGTGACACGCCAAGATAACCGGTGAGGTGGGAGCAGGCAGCCTGGTGACACGCCAAGATAACCGGATACACCAGGCTACACAAAGGTATATATATATTGATTTTGACATGAATGAAGATGAAATAAAAGAGAAAGATAGACCAACGCTGGGAGAGAGTAAGGCGGAGGGTGTGAGAGGAACTGGAGGCGTGGAGGAAGAGAGAGACGGGGGGGGGGGGTGAGCCCATACCACTAGCCAACAGCCTCTGCAGTAGGTAGTCGTTAGTATGGGGCTGACCAGGAGGCCGGGTTACTGGGTGTAACAGTGTCCAGTAACCAGTGTTGACCCCGGGTAATTAACCTGTGGCCACACATATATACTCTCCCCCAGGCAACCCAACACCCTCACAACACCCTCACAACACCCTCACAACACCCTCACAACACCCTCACAACACCCTCACAACACCCTCACAACACCCTCACAACACCCTCACAACACCCTCACAACACCCTCACAACACCCATCTTAACATTCCACCCATCCCCTTTCCCACACGTCTACATAACTCTCCTCTCTCTCACTCTCCATCCCATTAATTCCTGTTCCACATTAATATCCTTAGCCCACTCCTAACCATTAGCCTCCCTCCTTCCCTCCCCTTTACCAATTATCCCACTTGCCATCACTATTCCACTGCCCTCCACTCCCACACTTTCCCCTCCAATTATGCCTCCTCCCCTCTACCTACTATATATGCTTACTCCAACCCACTTCCCCCCGCCCCGGGCTGGGAGCTGCCCGTGCACGGAACACAGCATCAAGGAAGAGAATAAAAATTTGATACAGTAATGCTGATGGAATGTCAAACAAAGCAGATGAACTGAAAGAAAAGCCGTTGAAACAAACCCCCCCCACCCCAATATAATGACAATAGTAGAATCTAAAAGAACTGAAATGATCACTAACACAATATTCCGCAGACAATGCCATTAGTTAAGATAAGTAAGAAAGGAGAGGGAGGAAGAGTAGCACTGCTCATCAAAAGAGAAAGCAGATTCAAGGGTCAAATTTTGAAGATGCCAATAATGCAGACTATATTGCAAGGCCTTTGAGTGTTTGCATTAATGCAAACAGGTTGGTGTCTTGGGAAGAGTACTAAGGTAGATGAAGGAGGACCTTTCAAGAGGAAGGCACGGAGTCATACTAAGAGGAGAGCTGTCAGACTGGGGAGAGGTAAAGAGTGGAGTACCTCAAGGGTCGGTACTGAGGCTCAGCCTGTTCCTAATATTTATAAACAGTCTAACAAAGGAAGTAAGCTCATTCCTGTCAATACTTCCTGAAGATGCTAATTAAGGGCTGCAACACAGCCCTGAAGAGGGCTGCAACACAAGATGTGTTAGATAATCTCCAGAGATCGAGAAATGGCTACTAGACTTTAACCCTGACAAATGCAAGGTTATGATGATACGAATTAGAGCAAGAAGACCTCAAATGCAGTACAATATGAAGGGAAGGCAAATTCCAACTTCTGAAAAAGATAAATATTTAGGAGTGGACATAACTGGAGAAGTAAGACGAGAGGCACACATTAAGAGAATAACGGGAGCAACATATGTTATACTGGCAGAGGTCAGGTTATCTCTTAGGAACCTGGATAAAGATCACTTCCCAGAGCTGTATACAGCCTCTATGAGACCCATTAATGAATATGCTGCCCCGGCATGGAACCCCTACCTAAAGAAACAAAACAAAACTTGAAAAGGTCTAAAAAAAAATATGGAACAAGACTCGTTCCTGAGCTAAGGGGAATAAGCTATGTAGAAAGGCAGAGTGAACTGAACCTCACTACATTGGAGGGAAAGGAGGAATAAGGAAGACATAATAACTACATACAAGATACAAAAGAGTACTGATAAAATAGATGTAGAAGCAATGTTCAAAATAAGGAACAGAAGTAGGAGAGGACATAATTGGAAACTGAAAACACAGATGAGTCACAGAGATGCCAGAAAGAACTTTTCCAGTCTCAGACTCGTCAACAAGTGGAACGGACTATTTAAATTTCATTCTTTATTATGCATCCCATACCTATCCCGTGGGAGGTGGTGGAAAGGGTTACAGAGGCACTCTGGGGTTCAGTTTCTGAACCCCAGAGTTTGTTTAGGTACGCCAGTGACAATGTGATCAAGCTAATTACACAATTGTTACTCTTACATAAACATATATATATATATATATATATATATATATATATATATATATATATAATATATATATATAATATATATATATATATATATATATATATATATATATGTCGTACCTAGTAGCCAGAACGCACTTCTCAGCCTACTATGCAAGGCCCGATTTGCCAAATAAGCCAAGTTTTCATGAATTAATTGTATTTCGACTACCTAACCTACCTAACCTAACCTAACCTAACTTTTTAGGCTACCTAACCTAACCTAACTTATAAAGATAGGTTAGGTTAGGTTAGGTAGGGTCGGTTAGGTTTGGTCATATATCTACGTTAATTTTAACTTCAATAAAAAAAATTCCTCATACATAATGAAATGGGTAGCTTTATCATTTCGTAAGAAAAAAATTAGAGAAAATATATTAATTCAGTAAAACTTGGCTTATTAGGCAAATCGGGCCTTGCATAGTAGGCTGAGAAGTGCGTTCTGGCTACTAGGTACGACATATATATATATATATATATATATATTATATTATATATATCTATATATATATTATATATATATATATATATATATATATATTATATAACTGTCCGGTCGTGATGGTCAAGCGGATTAAGGCGTCCCTGTACATACCAGTTGCGTTGCTCCTGGGAGTATGGGTTCGAGTCACTTCTGGGGTGTGAGTTTTCATTCGCATATAGTCCTGGGACCATTCAGGCTTGTTCGCATATATATATATATATATATATATATATATATATATATATATATATATATATGCATGCTGTTTTGCCTAATAGGCCGAGTGATTTTCTTTATTTCCAGAAATTGATTCCAATTGGGTTATATGAAATAGAACTATTATTATATTATATTAGGAATATAATTATTGACTTAGTTATGGTAGTTTAGGTTAGGTAAGATAGGTTAGGTTAGGTGTTCCCGCGGCCCGGTCCACGACCAGGCCTCCACCCCCAGGAAGCAGCCCGTGACAGCTGACTAACACCCAGGTACCTATTTTACGGCTAGGTAACAGAAGCATAGGTGAAAGAAACTCTGCCCATTGTTTCTGTCCGGCGCCCGGGATCGAACCCGGACCACAAGATCACAAGTCCAGCGTGCTGTCCGCTCGGTCGACCGGCTCCTTGGGTAGGGTTATCTTGAGGTTATCTTGAGATGATTTCGGGGCTTTTTTAGTGTCCCCGCGGCCCGGTCCTCGACCAGGCCTCCCCCCAGGAAGCAGCCGTGACAGCTGACTAACACCCAGGTACCTATTTACTGCTAGGTAACAGGGGCATAGGGTGAAAGAAACTCTGCCCATTGTTTCTCGCCGGCGCCTGGGATCGAACCCAGGACCACAGGACCACAAATCCAGCGTGCTGTCCGCTCGGCCGACCGACTCCCTTCGGTCGAACTAACCTAGGGTAGGTTAGGTTCGGTCATATATCCGTTATTTTTACTCCAAATAAAAAAATGAACTCATACAGCTTTACAGTCATGTGCTCCACACCCACCCACTGGGCGGCAGCTTTACAGTAATGTGCTCCACACCCACCCAACTGGGCGGCAGCTTTACAGTAATGTGCTCCACACCCACCCAACTGGGCGGCAGCTTTACAGTCATGTGCTCCACACCCACCCAACTGGGCGGCAGCTTTACAGTCATGTGCTGCACCCACCCAACTGGGCGGCAGCTTTACAGTCATGTGCTCCATACCCCACCCAACTGGGCGGCAGCTTTACAGTCATGTGCTGCACACCCACCCAACTGGGCGGCAGCTTTACAGTCATGTGCTCCACACCCACCCAACTGGGCGGCAGCTTTACAGTCATGTGCTCCACACCCACCCAACTGGGCGGCAGCTTTACAGTCATGTGCTCCACAACCCACCCAACTGGGCGGCAGCTTTACAGTCATGTGCTCCACACCCACCCAACTGGGCGGCAGCTTTACAGTCATATGCTCCACACCCACCCAACTGGCGGCAGCTTTACAGTCATATGCTCCACACCCACCCAACTGGGCGGCAGCTTTACAGTCATGTGCTCCACACCCACCCAACTGGGCGGCAGCTTTACAGTCATGTGCTCCACACCCACCCAACTGGGCGGCAGCTTTACAGTCATATGCTCCACACCCACTCAACTGGGCGGCAGCTTTACAGTCATGTGCTCCACACCCACCCAACTGGGCGGCAGCTTTACAGTCATGTGCTCCACACCCACCCAACTGGGCGGCAGCTTTAGAGTCATGTGCTCCACACCCACCCAACTGGGCGGCAGCTTTAGAGTCATGTGCTCCACACCACCCCAACTGGGCGGCAGCTTTACAGTCATGTGCTCCACACCCACCCAACTGGGCGGCAGCTTTACAGTCATGTGCTCCACACCCACCCAACTGGGCGGCAGCTTTACAGTCATGTGCTCCACACCCACCCAACTGGGCGGCAGCTTTACAGTCATGTGCAGGCTGCACCTACAGTCAGCAAGTTGTGTATACTTGGCTAAGGTCCCTGCCAGCACATCATTATGAATGAAGAACTTACACATTTCTTGGACTCATTGATAATGTTATCTCTGAATTCCGCGGATTAGATGAAGAAGTTGGCGAAGGCAATTCGATACACAGTTTTAAATGTTAATATGATATGGAAAATAAGGGAAATGAGTTATTGCATTGAACTATTAATGATGGAAAGAACACAACTGCGTGAGTCCACACGCATCCACTGGAACCAGTCTACAGCAGCTGTCTAGCATATTTATTGCTAGGTGAATAGAGATCTCAGGTGAAATAATTTGTTCCCCATTTCTTTCTGCCTCGACGGGAATCAACCCTGGTCCGTGGACTGGGAATATGGAACGTTGTCCACGCGGTCCAGACGACTCTGTGTGTTGTGTGTGGTGTGTGTGTACTCACCTATATGTACTCACCTATATGTGTCTGCAGGATCGAGCATTGACTCTTGGATCCCGCCTTTCGAGCATCAGTTGTTTACAGCAATGACTCCTGTCCCATTTCCCTATCATACCTGGTTTTAAAATTATGAATATTATTTGCTTCCACAACCTGTTCCTTAAGTGCATTCCATTTTCCCACTACTCTCACGCTAAAAGAAAACTTCCTAACATCTCTGTGACTCATCTGAGTTTCCAACTTCCATCCATGTCCCCTCGTTCTGTTACTATTCCGTGTGAACATTTCGTCTATGTCCACTCTGTCATCCCTCTGAGTATTTTATACGTTCCTATCATGTCCCCTCTCTCCCTTCTTCTTTCTAGTGTCGTAAGGCATAGTTTCCCCATGCGCTCCTCATACCCCATCCCTCGTAGCTCTGGGACGAGTCTCGTTGCAAACCTCTGAACCTTTTCCAGTTTCATTATATGCTTCTTCAGATGGGGACTCCATGATGAGGCGGCATACTCTAAGACTGGCCTCACGTAGGCAGTGTAAAAGCGCCCTAAATGCCTCCTTACTTAGGTTTCTGAATGATGTTCTAACTTTTGCCAGTGTAGAGTACGCTGCTGTCGTTATCCTATTTATATGTGCCTCAGGAGATAGATTAGGTGTTACGTCCACACCCAGGTCTCTTTCGCGCGTCGTCACAGGTAGGCTGTTCCCGTTCATTGTGTACTGTCCCTTTGGTTNCACCTGCACTAATCCACCAGTACCCACACCTGCACTACTCCACCAGTACTCACACCTGCACTAATCCACCAGTACTCACACCTGCACTAATCCACCAGTACCCACACCTGCACTAAACTACCAGTGCTCACACCTGCACCAATCCACCAGTTACCCACTCCTGTACTAATCCACCAGTCCACACCTGCACTAATCCACAGTACCCACACCTGCACTAATCCACCAGTACCCACACCTGCACTAATCCACCAGTACCCACACCTGCACTACTCCACCAGTACCCACACCTGCACTAATCCACCAGTACTCACACCTGCACTAATCCACCAGTACCCACCCTGCACTAATCCACCAGTACCCACACCTGCACTAATCCACCAGTACCCACACCTGCACTAATCCACCAGTACCCACACCTGCACTACTCCACCAGTACTCACACCTGCACTAATCCACCAGTACTCACACCTGCACTAATCCACCAGTACCCACACCTGCACTAAACTACCAGTACTCACACCTGCACCAATCCACCAGTACCCACTCCTGTACTAATCCACCAGTACCCACACCTGCACTAATCCACCAGTACCCACACCTGCACTAATCCACCAGTACCCACACCTGCACTAATCCACCAGTACCCACACCTGCACTACTCCACCAGTACCCACACCTGCACTAATCCACCAGTACCCCCACACTGCACTAATCCACCAGTACCCACACCTGCACTAATCCACCAGTACCCACACCTGCACTAATCCACCAGTATCCACACCTGCACTAATCCACCAGTACCCACACCTGCAGTAATCCACCAGTACTCACACCTGCAGTAATCCACCAGTACTCACACCTGCAGTAATCCACCAGTGCCCACACCTGCAGTAATCCACCAGTAACCATACCTGCACTAATCCACCAGTACTCACACCTGCACTAATCCACCAGTAACCACACCTGCAGTAATCCACCAGTACACACACCTGCACTAATCCACCAGTACCCACACCTGCACTAATCCACCAGTACCCACACCTGCACTAATCCACCAGTACTCACACCTGCACTAATCCACCAGTACTCACACCTGCACTAATCCACCAGTACCCACACCTGCACTAATCCACCAGTACTCACACCTGCAGTAATCCACCCGTTACCCACACCTGCACTAATCCACCAACCAGTACTCACACTTGCAGTAATCACCAGTACTCACACCTGCACTAATCCACCAGTACCCACACCTGCACTAATCCACCAGTACTCACACCTGCACTAATCCACCAGTACCCACACCTGCACTAATTCACCAACCAGTACTCACACCTGCAGTAATCCACCAGTACTCACACCTGCACTAATCCACCAGTACCCACACCTGCACTAATCCACCAGTACTCACACCTGCACTAATCCACCAGTACCCACACCTGCACTAATCCACCCGTACTCACACCTGCAGTAATCCACCCGTACCCACACCTGCACTAATCCACCAACCAGTACTCACACCTGCAGTAATCCACCAGTACTCACACCTGCAGTAATCCACCAGTACTCACACCTGCACTAATCCACCAGTACCCACACCTGCAGTAATCCACCAGTACCCACACCTGCAGTAATCCACCCGTACCCACACCTGCAGTAATCCACCAGTAACCACACCTGCAGTAATCCACCAGTACCAACACCAGCACTAATCCACCAGTACCCACACCTGCACTAATCCACCAGTACCCACACCTGCAGTAATCCACCAGTACCCACACCTGCACTAATCCACCAGTACCCACACCTGCAGTAATCCACCAGTACCCACACCTGCAGTAATCCACCAGTACCCACACCTGCAGTAATCCACCAGTACCCACACCTGCAGTAATCCACCAGTACCCACACCTGCAGTAATCCACCAGTACCCACACCTGCAGTAATCCACCAGTACCCACACCTGCAGTAATCCACCAGTACCCACACCTGCAGTAATCCACCAGTGACCACACCTGCAGTAATCCACCAGTACCCACACCTGCAGTAATCCACCAGTACCCACACCTGCAGTAATCCACCAGTATCCACACCTGCAGTAATCCACCAGTACCCACACCTGCAGTAATCCACCAGTAACCACACCTGCAGTAATCCACCAGTACCAACACCAGCACTAATCCACCAGTACCCACACCTGCACTAATCCACCAGTACCCACACCTGCAGTAATCCACCAGTACCCACACCTGCAGTAATCCACCAGTACCCACACCTGCAGTAATCCACCCGTACCCACACCTGCAGTAATCCACCAGTACCCACACCTGCAGTAATCCACCAGTACCCACACCTGCAGTAATCCACCAGTACCCACACCTGCAGTAATCCCCCAGTAACCACACCTGCAGTAATCCACCAGTACCCACACCTGCAGTAATCCACCAGTACCCACACCTGCAGTAATCCACCAGTACCCACACCTGCAGTAATCCACCAGTACCCACACCTGCAGTAATCCACCAGTAACCACACCTGCAGTAATCCACCAGTACCCACACCTGCAGTAATCCACCAGTACCCACACCTGCAGTAATCCACCAGTACCCACACCTGCAGTAATCCACCAGTACCCACACCTGCAGTAATCCACCAGTACCCACACCTGCAGTAATCCACCAGTAACCACACCTGCAGTAATCCACCAGTACCCACACCTGCAGTAATCCACCAGTACCCACACCTGCAGTAATCCACCAGTACCCACACCTGCAGTAATCCACCAGTACCCACACCTGCAGTAATCCACCAGTAACCACACCTGCAGTAATCCACCAGTAACCACACCTGCAGTAATCCACCAGTACCAACACCAGCACTAATACACCAGTACCCACACCTGCACTAATCCACCAGTACCCACACCTGCAGTAATCCACCAGTACCCTCACCTGCAGTAATCCACCAGTACCCACACCTGCAGTAATACACCAGTACCCACACCTGCAGTAATCCACCAGTACCCACACCTGCAGTAATCCACCAGTACCCCACACCTGCAGTAATCCACCAGTACCCACACCTGCAGTAATCCACCAGTACCCACACCTGCAGTAATCCACCAGTAACCACACCTGCAGTAATCCACCAGTACCCACACCTGCAGTAATCCACCAGTACCCACACATTTTGCCAAGGGAATTTATCAGGACATTACGATTTTGAAAACATTACAACACATGAGAGCGTCACGACACAACACATGAGAGCGTCACGACACAACACATGAGAGCGTCACGACACAACACATGAGAGCGTCACGACACAACACATGAGAGCGTCACGACACAATACATGAGAGCCTCACGACACAACACGAGAGCGTCACGACACAACACATGAGAGCCTCACGACACAACACATGAGAGCCTCACGACACAATACATGAGAGCCTCACGACACAATACATGAGAGACCCACGACACAACACATGAGAGCCTCACGACACAACACATGAGAGCCTCACGACACAACACATGAGAGCCTCACGACACAATACATGAGAGCCTCACGACACAACACATGAGAGCCTCACGACACAACACATGAGAGCCTCACGACACAATACATGAGAGCCTCACGACACAACACATGAGAGCCTCACGACACAATACATGAGAGACCCACGACACAACACATGAGAGCCTCACGACACAACACATGAGAGCCTCACGACACAACACCTGAGAGCCTCACGACACAACACATGAGAGCGTCACGACACAACACATGAGAGCCTCACGACACAACACATGAGAGCGTCACGACACAACACATGAGAGCGTCACGACACAACACCTGAGAGCCTCACGACACAACACATGAGAGCGTCACGACACAACACCTGAGAGCCTCACGACACAACACATGAGAGCGTCACGACACAACACATGAGAGCGTCACGACACAACACATGAGAGCGTCACGACACAACACATGAGAGCCTCACGACACAACACATGAGAGCGTCACGACACAACACATGAGAGCCTCACGACACAACACATGAGAGCCTCACGACACAACACATGAGAGCCTCACGACACAACACCTGAGAGCCTCACGACACAATACATGAGAGCCTCACGACACAATACATGAGAGCCTCACGACACAATACATGAGAGCCTCACGACACAACACATGAGAGCGTCACGACACAACACCTGAGAGCCTCACGACACAACACATGAGAGCGTCACGACACAACACATGAGAGCCTCACGACACAACACATGAGAGCCTCACGACACAACACCTGAGAGCCTCACGACACAATACATGAGAGCCTCACGACACAATACATGAGAGCCTCACGACACAATACATGAGAGACCCACGACACAACACATGAGAGCCTCACGACACAACACCTGAGAGCCTCACGACACAACACATGAGAGCCTCACGACACAACACATGAGAGCGTCACGACACAACACATGAGAGCGTCACGACACAACACATGAGAGCGTCACGACACAACACCTGAGAGCCTCACGACACAACACATGAGAGCGTCACGACACAACACATGAGAGCCTCACGACACAACACATGAGAGCCTCACGACACAACACCTGAGAGCCTCACGACACAATACATGAGAGCCTCACGACACAATACATGAGAGCCTCACGACACAACACATGAGAGCCTCACGACACAACACATGAGAGCCTCACGACACAATACATGAGAGCGTCACGACACAATACATGAGAGCGTCACGACACAATACATGAGAGCGTCACGACACAACACATGAGAGCGTCACGACACAATACATGAGAGCCTCACGACACAATACATGAGAGCGTCACGACACAACACATGAGAGCGTCACGACACAACACATGAGAGCGTCACGACACAATACATGAGAGCGTCACGACACAACACATGAGAGCCTCACGACACAACACATGAGAGCGTCACGACACAACACATGAGAGCGTCACGACACAACACATGAGAGCGTCACGACACAATACATGAGAGCGTCACGACACAACACATGAGAGCCTCACGACACAACACATGAGAGCGTCACGACACAATACATGAGAGCGTCACGACACAATACATGAGAGCGTCACGACACAACACATGAGAGCGTCACGACACAATACATGAGAGCGTCACGACACAACACATGAGAGCGTCACGACACAACACATGAGAGCGTCACGACACAATACATGAGAGCGTCACGACACAACACATGAGAGCGTCACGACACAATACATGAGAGCGTCACGACACAACACATGAGAGCGTCACGACACAACACATGAGAGCGTCACGACACACATGAGAGCGTCACGACACAACACATGAGAGCCTCACGACACAACACATGAGAGCGTCACGACACAGTACATGAGAGCGTCACGACACAACACATGAGAGCGTCACGACACAACACATGAGAGCGTCACGACACAACACATGAGAGCGTCACGACACAACACATGAGAGCCACGACACAACACATGAGAGCGTCACGACACAACACATGAGAGCGTCACGACACAACACATGAGAGCGTCACGACACAACACATGAGAGCGTCACGACACAACACATGAGAGCGTCACGACACAACACATGAGAGCGTCACGACACAACACATGAGAGCGTCACGACACAACACATGAGAGCGTCACGACACAACACATGAGAGCGTCACGACACAACACATGAGAGCGTCACGACACAACACATGAGAGCGTCACGACACAACACATGAGAGCGTCACGACACAATACATGAGAGCGTCACGACACAACACATGAGAGCGTCACGACACAATACATGAGAGCGTCACGACACAACACATGAGAGCATCACGACACAATACACACACTACCTGGAGGGTGAACACCAGATTCCCCCCCCCCCTCTCCCCTCCCCAAAATAAAGTCGTAATACGTAAAAGGAAAAACATTGAGCTACAAATGTTTGGAGAATGTCAACATTTGCATATATATGTGACACGTAAAGTTTCCAGTTATACCACACGTTTGTGTCGCGGGAGTTTAATACTGCTGGAAAATTCTTGCGGAGCTCAGCGCCGTTAAATGGACGTGCGTCTGATGACGCAGCATCAACGCATCTCTGAGAGGACGCAGCATCTACGCATCTCTGAGAGGACGCAGCATCTACGCATCTCTGAGAGGACGCAGCATCAACGCATCTCTGAGAGGACGCAGCATCAACGCATCTCTGAGAGGACGCAGCATCAACGCATCTCTGAGAGGACGCAGCATCAACGCATCTCTGAGAGGACGCAGCATCAACGCATCTCTGAGAGGACGCAGCATCAACGCATCTCTGAGAGGACGCAGCATCAACGCATCTCTGAGAGGACGCAGCATCAACGCATCTCTGAGAGGACGCAGCATCTACGCATCTCTGAGAGGACGCAGCATCTACGCATCTCTGAGAGGACGCAGCATCAACGCATCTCTGAGAGGACGCAGCATCTACGCATCTCTGAGAGGACGCAGCATCTACGCATCTCTGAGAGGACGCAGCATCTACGCATCTCTGAGAGGACGCAGCATCTACGCATCTCTGAGAGGACGCAGCATCTACGCATCTCTGAGAGGACGCAGCATCTACGCATCTCTGAGAGGACGCAGCATCTACGCATCTCTGAGAGGACGCAGCATCTACGCATCTCTGAGAGGACGCAGCATCTTACACTGTACGAACGCCTTTCATGATGCAAAGTTAGCCTCTAGTGTCTAGTGCCAGAGAGGCTTAACACACTAGTTTTGTGTGGACCAGTCACCTGTGTGTGGACCAGTCACCTGTGTGTGGACCAGTCACCTGTGTGTGGACCAGTCACCTGTGTGTGGACCAGTCACCTGTGTGTGGACCAGTCACCTGTGTGTGGACCAGTCACCTGTGTGTGGACCAGTCACCTGTGTGTGGACCAGTCACCTGTGTGTGGACCAGTCACCTGTGTGTGGACCAGTCACCTGTGTGTGGACCAGTCACCTATGTGTGGACCAGTCACCTGTGTGGACCAGTCACCTGTGTGGACCAGTCACCTGTGTGTGGACCAGTCACCTGTGTGTAGACCAGTCACCTGTGTGTGGACCAGTCACCTGTGTGTGGACCAGTCACCTATGTGTGGACCAGTCACCTATGTGTGGACCAGTCACCTGTGTGGACCAGTCACCTGTGTGTGGACCAGTCACCTGTGTGTAGACCAGTCACCTGTGTGTGGACCAGTCACCTGTGTGTGGACCAGTCACCTGTGTGTGGACCAGTCAACTGTGTGGACCAGTCACCTGTGTGTGGACCAGTCACCTGTGTGTGGACCAGTCACCTGTGTGTGGACCAGTCACCTGTGTGTGGACCAGTCACCTGTGTGTGGACCAGTCACCTGTGTGTGGACCAGTCACCTGTGTGGACCAGTCACCTGTGTGTGGACCAGTCACCTGTGTGTGGACCAGTCACCTGTGTGGACCAGTCACCTGTGTGTGGACCAGTCACCTGTGTGTGGACCAGTCACCTGTGTGTGGACCAGTCACCTGTGTGTGGACCAGTCACCTGTGTGTGGACCAGTCACCTGTGTGGACCAGTCACCTGTGTGTGGACCAGTCACCTGTGTGTGTGGACCAGTCACCTGTGTGTGGACCAGTCACCTGTGTGTGGACCAGTCACCTGTGTGTGGACCAGTCACTTGTGTGTGGACCAGTCACCTGTGTGTGGACCAGTCACCTGTGTGTGGACCAGTCACCTGTGTGTGGACCAGTCACCTGTGTGTGGACCAGTCACCTGTGTGTGGACCACTCACCTGTGTGTGGACCAGTCACCTGTGTGTGGACCAGTCACCTGTGTGTGGACCAGTCACTTGTGTGTGGACCAGTCACCTGTGTGTGGACCAGTCACCTGTGTGTGGACCAGTCACCTGTGTGTGGACCAGTCACCTGTGTGTGGACCAGTCACCTGTGTGTGGACCAGTCACCTATGTGTGTGGACCAGTCACCTATGTGTGGACCAGTCACGTGCGTGTGGACCAGTCACGTGTGTGTGGACCAGTCACCTGTGTGTGGACCAGTCACTTGTGTGTGGACCAGTCACCTGTGTGTGGACCAGTCACCTGTGTGTGGACCAGTCACCTGTGTGGACCAGTCACCTGTGTGGACCAGTCATCTGTGTGGACCAGTCACCTGTGTGTGGACCAGTCACTTGTGTGTGGACCAGTCACCTGTGTGTGGACCAGTCACCTGTGTGTGGACCAGTCACCTGTGTGTGGACCAGTCACCTATGTGTGTGGACCAGTCACCTATGTGTGGACCAGTCACGTGCGTGTGGACCAGTCACGTGTGTGTGGACCAGTCACCTGTGTGTGGACCAGTCACTTGTGTGTGGACCAGTCACCTGTGTGTGGACCAGTCACCTGTGTGTGGACCAGTCACCTGTGTGTGGACCAGTCACCTGTGTGTGGACCAGTCAACTGTGTGGACCAGTCACCTGTGTGTGGACCAGTCACCTGTGTGTGGACCAGTCACCTGTGTGTGGACCAGTCACCTGTGTGTGGACCAGTCACCTGTGTGTGGACCAGTCACCTGTGTGTGGACCAGTCACCTGTGTGGACCAGTCACCTGTGTGTGGACCAGTCACCTGTGTGTGGACCAGTCACCTGTGTGGACCAGTCACCTGTGTGTGGACCAGTCACCTGTGTGTGGACCAGTCACCTGTGTGTGGACCAGTCACCTGTGTGTGGACCAGTCACCTGTGTGTGGACCAGTCACCTGTGTGGACCAGTCACCTGTGTGTGGACCAGTCACCTGTGTGTGTGGACCAGTCACCTGTGTGTGGACCACTCACCTGTGTGTGGACCAGTCACCTGTGTGTGGACCAGTCACTTGTGTGTGGACCAGTCACCTGTGTGTGGACCAGTCACCTGTGTGTGGACCAGTCACCTGTGTGTGGACCAGTCACCTGTGTGTGGACCAGTCACCTGTGTGTGGACCACTCACCTGTGTGTGGACCAGTCACCTGTGTGTGGACCAGTCACCTGTGTGTGGACCAGTCACTTGTGTGTGGACCAGTCACCTGTGTGTGGACCAGTCACCTGTGTGTGGACCAGTCACCTGTGTGTGGACCAGTCACCTGTGTGTGGACCAGTCACCTGTGTGTGGACCAGTCACCTATGTGTGTGGACCAGTCACCTATGTGTGGACCAGTCACGTGCGTGTGGACCAGTCACGTGTGTGTGGACCAGTCACCTGTGTGTGGACCAGTCACTTGTGTGTGGACCAGTCACCTGTGTGTGGACCAGTCACCTGTGTGTGGACCAGTCACCTGTGTGGACCAGTCACCTGTGTGGACCAGTCATCTGTGTGGACCAGTCACCTGTGTGTGGACCAGTCACTTGTGTGTGGACCAGTCACCTGTGTGTGGACCAGTCACCTGTGTGTGGACCAGTCACCTGTGTGTGGACCAGTCACCTATGTGTGTGGACCAGTCACCTATGTGTGGACCAGTCACGTGCGTGTGGACCAGTCACGTGTGTGTGGACCAGTCACCTGTGTGTGGACCAGTCACTTGTGTGTGGACCAGTCACCTGTGTGTGGACCAGTCACCTGTGTGTGGACCAGTCACCTGTGTGGACCAGTCACCTGTGTGTGGACCAGTCACCTGTGTGTGGACCAGTCACCTGTGTGTGGACCAGTCACCTGTGTGGACCAGTCACCTGTGTGTGGACCAGTCACCTGTGTGTGTGGACCAGTCACCTGTGTGTGGACCAGTCACCTGAGTGTGGACCAGTCACCTGAGTGTGGACCAGTCACCTGAGTGTGGACCAGTCACCTGAGTGTGGACCAGTCACCTGTGTGTGGACCAGTAAACTGTGTGGACCAGTCACCTGTATGGACCAGTAAACTGTGTGGACTAGTCAACTGTGTGGACCAGTCACCTGTGTGGACCAATCAACTGTATGGACCAGTCAACTGTGTGGACCAGTCACCTGTGTGTGGACCAGTCACCTGTGTGTGGACCAGTCAACTGTGTGGACCAGTCAACTGTGTGAACCAGTCACCTGTGTGTGGACCAGTCACCTGTGTGGACCAGTCACCTGTGTGTGGACCAGTCACCTGTGTGTGGACCAGTCACCTGTATGGACCAGTCAACTGTGTGGACCAGTCACCTGTATGGACCAGTCAACTGTGTGGACAAGTCAACTGTGTGGACCAGTCAACTGTGTGGACAAGTCAACTGTGTGGACCAGTCAACTGTGTGGACCAGTCAACTGTGTGGACCAGTCAACTGTGTGGACCAGTCAACTGTGTGGACCAGTCAACTGTGTGTACCAGTCAACTGTGTGGACCAGTCAACTGTGTGGACCAGTCAACTGTGTGGACCAGTCAACTGTGTGTTCCAGTCCACTATGTCTGGACCAATCAACTGTGTGGACCAGTGAACTGTGTGGACCCGTCAACTGTGTGGACCAGTCAACTGTGTGGACCAGTCAACTGTGTGGAGCAATCACTTGTGTGGACCAGTCAACTGTGTGGACTAGTCAACTGTGTGGACCAGTCAACTGTGTACAAGTCCACTATGTGTGGACCAATCAACTGTGTGGACCAGTGAACTGTGTGGACCAGTGAACTGTGTGGACCAGTCAACTGTGTGGACCAGTCAACTGTGTAGACCAGTCAACTGTGTGGACTAGTCAACTGTGTGGACCAGTCAACTGTGTGGACCAGTCAACTGTGTGGACCAGTCACTTGTGTGTGGACCAGTCACCTGTGTGGACCAGTCAACTGTGTGGACCAGTCACCTGTGTGGACCAGTCAACTGTGTGGACCAGTCACCTGTGTGGACCTGTCACTTGTGTGTGGGCTAGTCAACTGTGTGGACCAGTCAACTGTGTGGACCAGTCAACTGTGTGGACCAGTCACTTGTGTGTGGACCTATCAACTGTGTGGACCAGTGAACTGTGTAGACCAGTCAACTGTGTGGACCAGTCAACTGTGTGGACCAGTCAACTGTGTGGACTAGTCAACTGTGTGGACCAGTCAACTGTGTGGACCAGTCAACTGTGTGGACCAGTCAACTGTGTGGACCAGTCAACTGTGTGTACCAGTCCACTATGTGTGGACCAATCAACTGTGTGGACCAGTGAACTGTGTGGACCAGTGAACTGTGTGGACCAGTCACTTGTGTGGACCAGTCAACTGTGTGGACCAGTCACTTGTGTGTGGACCAGTCACCTGTGTGGACCAGTCACCTGTGTGTGGACCAGTCAACTGTGTGGACCAGTCAACTGTGTGGACCAGTCAACTGTGTGGACCAGTCAACTGTGTGGACCAGTCACTGTGTGTGGACCAGTCACCTGTGTGTGGACCAGTCACCTGTGTGGACCTGTCACTTGTGTGTGGACTAGTCAACTGTGTGGACCAGTCAACTGTGTGGACCAGTCAACTGTGTGGACCAGTCACTTGTGTGTGGACCTATCAACTGTGTGGACCAGTGAACTGTGTAGACCAGTCAACTGTGTGGACCAGTCAACTGTGTGGACCAGTCAACTGTGTGGACTAGTCAACTGTGTGGACCAGTCAACTGTGTGGACCAGTCAACTGTGTGGACCAGTCAACTGTGTGGACCAGTCAACTGTGTGTACCAGTCCACTATGTGTGGACCAATCAACTGTGTGGACCAGTGAACTGTGTGGACCAGTGAACTGTGTGGACCAGTCACTTGTGTGGACCAGTCAACTGTGTGGACCAGTCACTTGTGTGTGGACCAGTCACCTGTGTGGACCAGTCACCTGTGTGTGGACCAGTCAACTGTGTGGACCAGTCAACTGTGTGGACCAGTCAACTGTGTGGACCAGTCAACTGTGTGGACCAGTCACCTGTGTGTGGACCAGTCACCTGTGTGTGGACCAGTCACCTGTGTGGACCAGTCAACTGTGTGGACCCGTCAACTGTGTGGACCAGTCAACTGTGTGGACCAGTCACCTGTGTGGACCAATCAACTGTGTGGACCCGTCAACTGTGTGGACCAGTCACTTGTGTGGACCAATCAACTGTGTGGACCAGTCAACTGTGTGTGGACCAGTGACCTGTGTGTGGACCAGTCAACTGTGTGGACCAGTCAACTGTGTGGACCAATCAACTGTGTGGACCCGTCAACTGTGTGGACCAGTCACCTGTGTGGACCAGTCACCTGTGTGGACCAATCAACTGTGTGGACCAGTCAACTGTGTGAACCAGTCACCTGTGTGGACCAATCAACTGTGTGGACCAGTCAACTGTGTGGACCAGTCACCTGTGTGGACCAATCAACTGTGTGGACCAGTCAACTGTGTGGACCAGTCACCTGTATGGACCAGTCAACTGTGTGGACCAGTCACCTGTATGGACCAGTCAACTGTGTGGACAAGTCAACTGTGTGGACCAGTCAACTGTGTGGACAAGTCAACTGTGTGGACCAGTCAACTGTGTGGACCAGTCAACTGTGTGGACCAGTCAACTGTGTGGACCAGTCAACTGTGTGGACCAGTCAACTGTGTGTACCAGTCAACTGTGTGGACCAGTCAACTGTGTGGACCAGTCAACTGTGTGGACCAGTCAACTGTGTGTACCAGTCCACTATGTCTGGACCAATCAACTGTGTGGACCAGTGAACTGTGTGGACCGTCAACTGTGTGGACCAGTCAACTGTGTGGACCAGTCAACTGTGTGGAGCAATCACTTGTGTGGACCAGTCAACTGTGTGGACTAGTCAACTGTGTGGACCAGTCAACTGTGTGGACCAGTCAACTGTGTGTACAAGTCCACTATGTGTGGACTAATCAACTGTGTGTGGACCAGTGAACTGTGTGGACCAGTGAACTGTGTGGACCAGTCAACTGTGTGGACCAGTCAACTGTGTGGACCAGTCAACTGTGTGGACTAGTCAACTGTGTGGACCAGTCAACTGTGTGGACCAGTCAACTGTGTGGACCAGTCACTTGTGTGTGGACCAGTCACCTGTGTGGACCAGTCAACTGTGTGGACCAGTCAACTGTGTGGACCAGTCAACTGTGTGGACCAGTCACCTGTGTGGACCTGTCACTTGTGTGTGGACTAGTCAACTGTGTGGACCAGTCAACTGTGTGGACCAGTCAACTGTGTGGACCAGTCACTTGTGTGTGGACCTATCAACTGTGTGGACCAGTCAACTGTGTAGACCAGTCAACTGTGTGGACCAGTCAACTGTGTGGACCAGTCACTGTGTGGACCAGTCAACTGTGTGGACTAGTCAACTGTGTGGACCAGTCAACTGTGTGGACCAGTCAACTGTGTGGACCAGTCAACTGTGTGGACCAGTCAACTGTGTGTACCAGTCCACTATGTGTGGACCAATCAACTGTGTGGACCAGTGAACTGTGTGGACCAGTCAACTGTGTGGACCAGTCACTTGTGTGGACCAGTCAACTGTGTGGACCAGTCACTTGTGTGTGGACCAGTCACCTGTGTGGACCAGTCACCTGTGTGTGGACCAGTCAACTGTGTGGACCAGTCAACTGTGTGGACCAGTCAACTGTGTGGACCAGTCAACTGTGTGGACCAGTCAACTGTGTGTGGACCAGTCACCTGTGTGTGGACCAGTCACCTGTGTGGACCAGTCAACTGTGTGGACCGTCAACTGTGTGGACCAGTCAACTGTGTGGACCAGTCACCTGTGTGGACCAATCAACTGTGTGGACCCGTCAACTGTGTGGACCAGTCACTTGTGTGGACCAATCAACTGTGTGGACCAGTCAACTGTGTGTGGACCAGTGACCTGTGTGGACCAGTCAACTGTGTGGACCAGTCAACTGTGTGGACCAATCAACTGTGTGGACCAGTCAACTGTGTGGACCAGTCACCTGTGTGGACCAGTCACCTGTGTGGACCAATCAACTGTGTGGACCAGTCAACTGTGTGAACCAGTCACCTGTGTGGACCAATCAACTGTGTGGACCAGTCAACTGTGTGGACCAGTCACCTGTGTGGACCAATCAACTGTGTGGACCAGTCAACTGTGTGGACCAGTCAACTGTGTGGACCAGTCAACTGTGTGGACCAGTCAACTGTGTGAACCAGTCAACTGTGTGGACCAGTCACCTGTTGTGGACCAGTCAACTGTGTGGACCAGTCAACTGTGTGGACCAGTCAACTGTGTGGACCAGTCACCTGTGTGGACCAGTCACCTGTGTGGACCAGTCACCTGTGTGTGGACCAGTCACCTGTGGACCAGTCAACTGTGTGGACCAGTCAACTGTGTGGACCAGTCACCTGTGTGGACCAATCAACTGTGTGGACCAGTCAACTGTGTGGACCAGTCACCTGTGTGTGGACCAGTCACCTGTGTGTGGACCAGTCACCTGTGTGGACCAGTCAACTGTGTGGACCAGTCACCTGTGTGGACCAATCAACTGTGTGAACCAGTCAACTGTGTGAACCAGTCACCTGTGTGGACCAATCAACTGTGTGGACCAGTCAACTGTGTGGACCAGTCACCTGTGTGGACCAATCAACTGTGTGGACCAGTCAACTGTGTGGACCAGTCAACTGTGTGGACCAGTCAACTGTGTGGACCAGTCAACTGTGTGAACAGTCAACCTGTGTGGACCAGTCACCTGTTGTGGACCAGTCAACTGTGTGGACCAGTCAACTGAGTGGACCAGTCAACTGTGTGGACTAGTCACCTGTGTGTGTGGACCAGTCACCTGTGTGTGGACCAGTCACCTGTGTGTGGACCAGTCACCTGTATGGACCAGTCAACTGTGTGGACCAGTCAACTGTGTGGACCAGTCACCTGTGTGGACCAATCAACTGTGTGGACCAGTCAACTGTGTGGACCAGTCACCTGTGTGTGGACCAGTCACCTGTGTGGACCAGTCACTGTGTGGACCAGTCAACTGTGTGGACCAGTCACCTGTGTGTGGACCAGTCACCTGTGTGTGGAGCAGTCACCTGTGTGGACCAGTCACCTGTGTGTGGACCAGTCACCTGTGTGTGGACCAGTCAACTGTATGGACCAGTCAACTGTGTGGACCAGTCACCTGTATGGACCAGTCAACTGTGTGGAGCAGTCAACTGTGTGGACCAGTCAACTGTGTGGACCAGTCAACTGTGTGGACCAGTCAACTGTGTGAACCATCAACTGTGTGTACCAGTCAACTGTGGGACCAGTCAACTGTGTGGACCAGTGAACTGTGTGGACCAGTCAACTGTGTGGTACCAGTCCCCTATGTGTGGACCAATCAACTGTGTGGACCAGTGAACTGTGTGGACCAGTCAACTGTGTGGACCAGTCAACTGTGTGGACCAGTCACTTGTGTGGACCAGTCAACTGTGTGGACTAGTCAACTGTGTGGACCAGTCAACTGTGTGTACCAGTCCACTATGTGTGGACCAATCAACT
>WNGS01074642.1:64775-74775 GCA_020271785.1 Procambarus virginalis | reverse complement strand
ATGTAACATGGCCAGTTGTAACACCAGATGTAACATGGCCAGTTGTAACACCAGGTGTAACATGGCCAGTTGTAACACCAGATGTAACATGGCCAGTTGTAACACCAGGTGTAACATGGCCAGTTGTAACACCAGATGTAACATGGCCAGTTGTAACACCAGGTGTAACATGACCAGTTGTAACACCAGGTGTAACATGACCAGTTGTAACACCAGCTGTAACATGACCAGTTGTAACACCAGGTGTAACATGGCCAGTTGTAACACCAGGTGTAACATGACCAGTTGTAACACCAGGTGTAACATGACCAGTTGTAACACCAGCTGTAACATGGCCAGTTGTAACACCAGCTGTAACATGACCAGTTGTAACACCAACTGTAACATGACCAGTTGTAACACCAGGTGTAACATGACCAGTTGTAACACCAGGTGTAACATGACCAGTTGTAACACCAGGTGTAACATGACCAGTTGTAACACCAGCTGTAACATGGCCAGTTGTAACACCAGCTGTAACATGACCAGTTGTAACACCAACTGTAACATGGCCAGTTGTAACACCAGGTGTAACATGACCAGTTGTAACACCAGCTGTAACATGACCAGTTGTAACACCAGGTGTAACATGACCAGTTGTAACACCAGCTGTAACATGACCAGTTGTAACACCAGGTGTAACATGACCAGTTGTAACACCAGGTGTAACATGACCAGTTGTAACACCAGCTGTAACATGACCAGTTGTAACACCAGGTGTAACATGACCAGTTGTAACACCAGGTGTAACATGGCCAGTTGTAACACCAGGTGTAACATGGCCAGTTGTAACACCAGGTGTAACATGACCAGTTGTAACACCAGGTGTAACATGACCAGTTGTAACACCAGCTGTAACATGACCAGTTGTAACACCAGCTGTAACATGACCAGTTGTAACACCAGATGTTGTCTAACACACCTGCACTAATCCTCCAGTACCCACACCTGCACTAATCCTCCAGTACCCACACCTGCACTAATCCTCCAGTACCCACACCTGCACTAATCCTCCAGTATCCACACCTGCACTAATCCACCAGTACCCACACCTGCACTAATCCTCCAGTACCCACACCTGCACTAATCCTCCAGTACCCACACCTGCACTAATCCTCCAGTATCCACACCTGCACTAATCCACCAGTACCCACACCTGCAATAATCCACCAGTACCCACACCAGCACTAATCCACCAGTACCAATACCAGCAATAATCCACAAGTACCCACACCTGCAATAATCCACCAGTACCCACACCTGCACTTATCCACCAGTACCAATACCAGCAATAATCCACAGTACCCACACCTGCACTTATCCACCAGTACCACCCACCACTAATCCACTTGTACAACACCAGCAATAATCCACAAGTACCCACACCTGCACTTATCCACCAGTACCCACACCTACAGTAATCCACCAGTACTCACACCTGCACTAACCCACCATACCCACACCTGCACTATCCCACCAGTACCCACACCTGCACTAATCCACCAGTACCCACACCTGCAGTAATCCACCAGTACTCACACCTGCAGTAATCCACCGTACCCACACCTGCAGTAATCCACCAGTACTCACACCTGCAGTAATCCACCAGTACCCACACCTGCAGTAATCCAACAGTACTCACACCTGCAGTAATCCACCAGTACCCACCTGCAGTAATCCACCAGTACTCACACCTGCACTAATCCACCAGTAACCACACCTGCAGTAATCCACCAGTACCACACCAGCACTAATCCACCAGTACCCACACCTGCACTAATCCACCAGTACCCACACCTGCAGTAATCCACCAGTACCCACACCTGCAGTAATCCACCAGTACCCACACCTGCAGTAATCCACCAGTACCCACACCTGCAGTAATCCCCAGTACCCACACCTGCAGTAATCCACCAGTACCCACACCTGCACTAATCCACCAGTACCCACACCTGCACTAATCCACCAGTACCCACACCTGCAGTAATCCACCAGTACCCACACCTGCAGTAATCCACCAGTACCCACACCTGCAGTAATCCACCAGCACCCCACATTTTGCCAAGGAATTTATCAGGACATTACGATTTTGAAACATTACAACACATGAGAGCGTCACGACACAACACATGAGAGCGTCACGACACAACACATGAGAGCGTCACGACACAATACATGAGAGCGTCACGACACAACACATGAGAGCGTCACGACACAATACATGAGAGCCTCACGACACAACACATGAAGCGTCACGACACACACATGAGAGCGTCACGACACAACACATGAGAGCGTCACGACACAAACATGAGAGCCTCACGACACAATACATGAGAGCGTCACGACACAACACATGAGAGCGTCACGACACAATACATGAGAGCGTCACGACACAACACATGAGAGCGTCACGACACAATACATGAGAGCCTCACGACACAATACATGAGAGCGTCACGACACAATACATGAGAGCGTCACGACACAACACATGAGAGCGTCACGACACAATACATGAGAGCGTCACGACACAATACATGAGAGCGTCACGACACAATACATGAGAGCGTCACGACACAATACATGAGAGCGTCACGACACAACACATGAGAGCGTCACGACACAATACATGAGAGCGTCACGACACAATACATGAGAGCGTCACGACACAACACATGAGAGCGTCACGACACAATACATGAGAGCCTCACGACACAACACATGAGAGCGTCACGACACAATACATGAGAGCGTCACGACACAATACATGAGAGCGTCACGACACAACACATGAGAGCGTCACGACACAATACATGAGAGCGTCACGACACAACACATGAGAGCGTCACGACACAATACATGAGAGCGTCACGACACAACACATGAGAGCGTCACGACACAACACATGAGAGCGTCACGACACAATACAAGAGAGCGTCACGACACAATACATGAGAGCGTCACGACACAATACATGAGAGCGTCACGACACAACACATGAGAGCGTCACGACACAATACATGAGAGCGTCACGACACAATACACGAGAGCGTCACGACACAACACATGAGAGCGTCACGGCACAATACATGAGAGCGTCACGACACAACACATGAGAGCGTCACGACACAATACATGAGAGCGTCACGACACAATACATGAGAGCGTCACGACACAACACATGAGAGCGTCACGACACAACACATGAGAGACCCACGACACAACACATGAGAGACCCACGACACAACACATGAGAGCGTCACGACACAACACATGAGAGCATCACGACACAATACATGAGAGCGTCACGACACAACACATGAGAGACCCACGACACAACACATGAGAGCGTCACGACACAACACATGAGAGCGTCACGACACAATACATGAGAGCCTCACGACACAACACATGAGAGCGTCACGACACAATACATGAGAGCGTCACGACACAACACATGAGAGCGTCACGACACAATACATTAGAGCGTCACGACACAACACATGAGAGCGTCACGACACAACACATGAGAGCGTCACGACACAATACATGAGAGCGTCACGACACAACACATGAGAGCGTCACGACACAACACATGAGAGCGTCACGACACAACACATGAGAGACCCACGACACAATACATGAGAGCCTCACGACACAACACATGAGAGCGTCACGACACAACACATGAGAGACCCACGACATAACACATGAGAGCGTCACGACACAATACATGAGAGCGTCACGACACAACACATGAGAGCGTCACGACACAACACATGAGAGCGTCACGACACAACACATGAGAGCGTCACGACACAATACACACACTACCTGGAGGGTGAACACCAGATTCCCCCCCCCCCTCTCCCTCTCCCCAAAATAAAGTCGTAATACGTAAAAGGAAAAACATTGAGCTACAAATGTTTGGAGAATGTCAACATTTGCATATATATGTGACACGTAAAGTTTCCAGTTATACCACACGTTTGTGTCGCGGGAGTTTAATACTGCTGGAAAATTCTTGCGGAGCTCAGCGCCGTTAAATGGACGTGCGTCTGATGACGCAGCATCGACGCATCTCTGAGAGGACGCAGCATCTACGCATCTCTGAGAGGACGCAGCATCTACGCATCTCTGAGAGGACGCAGCATCTACGCATCTCTGAGAGGACGCAGCATCTACGCATCTCTGAGAGGACGCAGCATCTACGCATCTCTGAGAGGACGCAGCATCTACGCATCTCTGAGAGGACGCAGCATCTACGCATCTCTGAGAGGACGCAGCATCTACGCATCTCTGAGAGGACGCAGCATCTACGCATCTCTGAGAGGACGCAGCATCTACGTATCTCTGAGAGGACGCAGCATCTACGCATCTCTGAGAGGACGCAGCATCTACGCATCTCTGAGAGGACGCAGCATCTACGCATCTCTGAGAGGACGCAGCATCTACGCATCTCTGAGAGGACGCAGCATCTACGCATCTCTGAGAGGACGCAGCATCTACGCATCTCTGAGAGGACGCAGCATCTACGCATCTCTGAGAGGACGCAGCATCTACGCATCTCTGAGAGGACGCAGCATCTACGCATCTCTGAGAGGACGCAGCATCTACGCATCTCTGAGAGGACGCAGCATCTACGCATCTCTGAGAGGACGCAGCATCTACGCATCTCTGAGAGGACGCAGCATCTACGTATCTCTGAGAGGACGCAGCATCTACGCATCTCTGAGAGGACGCAGCATCTACGCATCTCTGAGAGGACGCAGCATCTACGCATCTCTGAGAGGACGCAGCATCTACGCATCTCTGAGAGGACGCAGCATCTACGCATCTCTGAGAGGACGCAGCATCTACGCATCTCTGAGAGGACGCAGCATCTACGCATCTCTGAGAGGACGCAGCATCTACGCATCTCTGAGAGGACGCAGCATCTACGCATCTCTGAGAGGACGCAGCATCTACGCATCTCTGAGAGGACGCAGCATCTACGCATCTCTGAGAGGACGCAGCATCTACGCATCTCTGAGAGGACGCAGCATCTACGCATCTCTGAGAGGACGCAGCATCTTACACTGTACGAACGTCTTTCATGATGCAAAGTTAGCCTCTAGTGTCTAGTGCCTGAGGGGCTTAACACACTAGTTTTGTGTGGACCAGTCACCTGTGTGTGGACCAGTCACCTGTGTGTGGACCAGTCACCTGTGTGTGGACCAGTCACCTGTGTGTGGACCAGTCACCTGTGTGTGGACCAGTCACCTGTGTGTAGACCAGTCACCTGTGTGTGGACCAGTCACCTGTGTGTGGACCAGTCACCTGTGTGTGGACCAGTCACCTGTGTGTGGACCAGTCACCTGTGTGGACCCGTCAACTGTGTGGACCAATCAACTGTGTGGACCAGTCACCTGTGTGGACCAATCAACTGTGTGGACCAGTCACCTGTGTGGACCAATCAACTGTGTGGACCAGTCAACTGTGTGTGGACCAGTCACCTGTGTGTGGACCAGTCAACTGTGTGGACCAATCAACTGTGTGGACCCGTCAACTGTGTGGACCAGTCACCTGTGTGGACCAATCAACTGTGTGGACCAGTCAACTGTGTGGACCAGTCACCTGTGTGGACCAATCAACTGTGTGGACCAGTCAACTGTGTAGACCAGCCACTTGTGTGGACCAATCAACTGTGTGGACCAGTCAACTGTGTGGACCAGTCAACTGTGTGGACCAGTCAACTGTGTGGACCAGTCAACTGTGTAGACCAGTCAACTGTGGACCAGTCAACTGTGTGGACCAGTCAACTGTGTGGACCAGTCAACTGTGTGGACCAGTCACCTGTGTGCCCGCCAAACACACACCGAAACTACGACGTTGGTGCAACGTTCGAGCAGGTTTTAACACCTCCTAACCAGTTATAACAACCAATATAGCAAGTTGTAACAACGTTCTAATACGTCATAAACACGTTAAGCCAAGATGTAACAACTTTATTACAAGTTGTAATAAGCAGAAAATAGAGACAGTTTCGGTTTGTGTTTCCAGGGTGTGGACCAGTCAACTGTGTGGACCAGTCAACTGTGTGGACCAGTCACCTGTGTGTGGACCAGTCACCTGTGTGTGGACCAGTCACCTGTGTGGACCAGTCACCTGTGTGTGGACCAGCCACCTGTGTGTGGACCAGTCACCTGTATGGACCAGTCAACTGTGTGGACCAGTCACTTGTGTGTGGACTAGTCAACTGTGTGGACCAGTCACCTGTGTGTGGACCAGTCACCTGTGTGTGGACCAGTCACCTGTATGGACCAGTCAACTGTGTGGACCAGTCAACTGTGTCGAATAGTCAACTGTGTGGACCAGTCAACTGTGTGGACCAGTCAACTGTGTGGACCAGTCAACTGTGTGGACCAGTCACTTGTGTGTGGACCAGTCACCTGTATGGACCAGTCAACTGTGTGGACCAGTCACTTGTGTGGACCAGTCAACTGTGTGGACCAGTCACTTGTGTGGACCAGTCAACTGTGTGGACCAGTCACCTGTGTGGACCAGTCAACTGTGTGTGGACCAGTCACCTGTGTGTGGACCAGTCACCTGTGTGGACCAGTCAACTGTGTGGACCAGTCACCTGTGTGTGGACCAGTCACCTGTGTGTGACCAGTCACCTGTGTGGACCAGTCAACTGTGTGGACCAGTCATTTGTGTGGACCAGTCAACTGTGTGGGCCAGTCACTTGTGTGGACCAGTCAACTGTGTGGACCAGTCACCTGTATGGACCAATCAACTGTGTGGACCAGTCACTTGTGTGGACCAGTCAACTGTGTGGACCAGTCACTTGTGTGGACCAGTCAACTGTGTGGACCAGTCACCTGTGTGGACCAGTCAACTGTGTGTGGGCCAGTCACCTGTGTGTGGACCAGTCACCTGTGTGGACCAGTCAACTGTGTGGACCAGTCACCTGTGTGTGGACCAGTCACCTGTGTGGGACCAGTCACCTGTGTGTGGACCAGTCACCTGTGTATGGACCAGTCACCTGTGTGGACCAGTCAACTGTGTGGACCAGTCACTTGTGTGGACCAGTCAACTGTGTGGACCAGTCAACTGTGTGGACCAGTCACTTGTGTGGACCAGTCAACTGTGGGACCAGTCACTTGTGTGTGGACCAGTCACCTGTGTGTACCAGTCACCTGTGTGTGGACCAGTCAACTGTGTGGACCAGTCAACTGTGTGGACCAGTCACTTGTGTGGACCAGTCAACTGTGTGGACCAGTAACTTGTGTGTGGACCAGTCACCTGTGTGTACCAGTCACCTGTGTGTGGACCAGTCAACTGTGTGGACCAGTCAACTGTGTGGACCAGTCAACTGTGTTGACCAGTCACCTGTGTGTGGACCAGTCACCTGTGTGTGGACCAGTCACCTGTGTGGACCAGTCAACTGTGTGGACCCGTCATCTGTGTGGACCAGTCAACTGTGTGGACCAGTCACCTGTGTGGACCAATCAACTGTGTGGACCCGTCAACTGTGTGGACCAGTCACCTGTGTGGACCAATCAACTGTGTGGACCAGTCAACTGTGTGTGGACCAGTCACCTGTGTGTGGACCAGTCAACTGTGTGGACCAATCAACTGTGTGGCCCCGTCAACTGTGTGGACCAGTCACCTGTGTGGACCAATCAACTGTGTGGACCAGTCAACTGTGTGGACCAGTCACCTGTGTGGACCAATCAACTGTGTGGACCAGTCAACTGTGTGGACCAGTCAACTGTGTGGACCAGTCAACTGTGTGGACCAGTCACCTGTGTGTGGACCAGTCACATGTGTGTGGACCAGTCACCTGTGTGGACCAGTCAACTGTGTGGACCCGTCAACTGTGTGGACCAATCAACTGTGTGGACCAGTCACCTGTGTGGACCAATCAACTGTGTGGACCAGTCACCTGTGTGGACCAATCAACTGTGTGGACCAGTCAACTGTGTGTGGACCAGTCACCTGTGTGTGGACCAGTCAACTGTGTGGACCAATCAACTGTGTGGACCCGTCAACTGTGTGGACCAGTCACCTGTGTGGACCAATCAACTGTGTGGACCAGTCAACTGTGTGGACCAGTCACCTGTGTGGACCAATCAACTGTGTGGACCAGTCAACTGTGTAGACCAGCCACTTGTGTGGACCAATCAACTGTGTGGACCAGTCAACTGTGTGGACCAGTCAACTGTGTGGACCAGTCAACTGTGTGGACCAGTCAACTGTGTAGACCAGTCAACTGTGGACCAGTCAACTGTGTGGACCAGTCAACTGTGTGGACCAGTCAACTGTGTGGACCAGTCACCTGTGTGCCCGCCAAACACACACCGAAACTACGACGTTGGTGCAACGTTCGAGCAGGTTTTAACACCTCCTAACCAGTTATAACAACCAATATAGCAAGTTGTAACAACGTTCTAATACGTCATAAACACGTTAAGCCAAGATGTAACAACTTTATTACAAGTTGTAATAAGCAGAAAATAGAGACAGTTTCGGTTTGTGTTTCAGGGTGTGGACCAGTCAACTGTGTGGACCAGTCAACTGTGTGGACCAGTCACCTGTGTGTGGACCAGTCACCTGTGTGTGGACCAGTCACCTGTGTGGACCAGTCACCTGTGTGTGGACCAGCCACCTGTGTGTGGACCAGTCACCTGTATGGACCAGTCAACTGTGTGACCAGTCACTTGTGGTGGACTAGTCAACTGTGTGGACCAGTCCCTGTGTGTGGACCAGTCACCTGTGTGTGGACCAGTCACCTGTATGGACCAGTCAACTGTGTGGACCAGTCAACTGTGTCGAATAGTCAACTGTGTGGACCAGTCAACTGTGTGACCAGTCAACTGTGTGGACCAGTCAACTGTGTACCAGTCACCTGTGTGTGGACCAGTCACCTGTGTGTGGACCAGTCACCTGGTGGACCAGTCCACCTGTGTGTGGACCAGCCACCTGTGTGTGGACCAGTCACCTGTATGGACAGTCAACGTGTGGACCAGTCCCTTGTGTGTGGACTAGTCAACTGTGTGGACCAGTCACCTGTGTGTGACCAGTCACCTGTGTGTGGACCAGTCACCTGTATGGACCAGTCAACTGTGTGGACCAGTCAACTGTGTCGAATAGTCCTGTGTGGACCAGTCAACTGTGTGGACCAGTCACTGTGTGGACCAGTCACTGTGTGGACCAGTCACTTGTGTGTGACCAGTCACCTGTATGGACCATCAACTGTGGGACCAGTCACTTGTGTGGACCAGTCAACTGTGTGGACCAGTCACTTGTGTGGACCAGTCAACTGTGTGGACCAGTCACCTGTGTGGACCAGTCACTGTGTGTGGACCAGTCACCTGTGTGTGGACCAGTCACCTGGGTGACCAGTCAACTGGTGGACCAGTCACCTGTGTGTGGACCAGTCACCTGTGTGTGGACCAGTCACCTGTGTGGACCAGTCAACTGTGTGACCAGTCATTTGTGTGGACCAGTCAACTGTGTGGGCCAGTCACTTGTGTGGACCAGTCAACTGTGTGGACCAGTCACCTGTATGGACCAATCAACTGTGTGGACCAGTCACTTGTGTGGACCAGTCAACTGTGTGGACCAGTCACTTGTGTGGACCAGTCAACTGTGTGGACCAGTCACCTGTGTGGACCAGTCAACTGTGTGTGGGCCAGTCACCTGTGTGTGGACCAGTCACCTGTGTGGACCAGTCACTGTGTGGACCAGTCACCTGTGTGTGGACCAGTCACCTGTGTGTGGACCAGTCACCTGTGTGTGACCAGTCACCTGTGTGTGGACCAGTCACCTGTGTGGACCAGTCAACTGTGTGGACCAGTCACTTGTGTGGACCAGTCAACTGTGTGGACCAGTCAACTGTGTGGACCAGTCACTTGTGTGGACCAGTCAACTGTGTGGACCAGTCACTTGTGTGTGGACCAGTCACCTGTGT
>WNGS01074642.1:51906-64188 GCA_020271785.1 Procambarus virginalis | reverse complement strand
CCCGGGTATAGGAGTGTGGCAGTGGCAGCCGCTGCCTTCCCCGGGTTATAGGAGTGTGGCAGTGGCAGCCGCTGCCTTCCCCGGGTTATAGGAGTGTGGCAGTGGCAGCCGCTGCCTTCCCCGGTTATAGGAGTGTGGCAGTGGCAGCCGCTGCCTTCCCCGGTTATAGGAGTGTGGCAGTGGCAGCCGCTGCCTTCCCGGGTTATAGGAGTGTGGCAGTGGCAGCCGCTGCCTTCCCGGGTTATAGGAGTGTGGCAGTGGCAGCCGCTGCCTTCCCCGGTTATAGGAGTGTGGCAGTGGCAGCCGCTGCCTTCCCCGGGTTATAGGAGTGTGGCAGTGGCAGCCGCTGCCTTCCCCGGGTTATAGGAGTGTGGCAGTGGCAGCCGCTGCCTTCCCCGGGTTATAGGAGTGTGGCAGTGGCAGCCGCTGCCTTCCCCGGGTTATAGGAGTGTGGCAGTGGCAGCCGCTGCCTTCCCCGGGTTATAGGAGTGTGGCAGTGGCAGCCGCTGCCTTCCCCGGGTTATAGGAGTGTGGCAGTGGCAGCCGCTGCCTTCCCCGGTTTATAGGAGTGTGGCAGTGGCAGCCGCTGCCTTCCCGGGTTATAGGAGTGTGGCAGTGGCAGCCGCTGCCTTCCTCGGTTATAGGAGTGTGGCAGTGGCAGCCGCTGCCTTCCCGGGTTATAGGAGTGTGGCAGTGGCAGCCGCTGCCTTCCCGGGTTATAGGAGTGTGGCAGTGGCAGCCGCTGCCTTCCCCGGGTTATAGGAGTGTGGCAGTGGCAGCCGCTGCCTTCCCCGGGTTATAGGAGTGTGGCAGTGGCAGCCGCTGCCTTCCCGGGTTATAGGAGTGTGGCAGTGGCAGCCGCTGCCTTCCCCGGTTATAGGAGTGTGGCAGTGGCAGCCGCTGCCTTCCCCGGGTTATAGGAGTGTGGCAGTGGCAGCCGCTGCCTTCCCCGGGTTATAGGAGTGTGGCAGTGGCAGCCGCTGCCTTCCCCGGGTTATAGGAGTGTGGCAGTGGCAGCCGCTGCCTTCCCCGGGTTATAGGAGTGTGGCAGTGGCAGCCGCTGCCTTCCCCGGGTTATAGGAGTGTGGCAGTGGCAGCCGCTGCCTTCCCCGGGTTATAGGAGTGTGGCAGTGGCAGCCGCTGCCTTCCCCGGGTTATAGGAGTGTGGCAGTGGCAGCCGCTGCCTTCCCGGGTTATAGGAGTGTGGCAGTGGCAGCCGCTGCCTTCCTCAGGTTACGAGGGCAGGTCACCTTGCTGCCTCTCCCTAATTTCCTTATCGTAACAGAACCAGTCTTGGGACCTCACTGTAATCCTTGCACGACTGCCAGTTGTAACACCAGCTGTAACATGGCCAGTTGTAACACCAGCTGTAACATGGCCAGTTGTAACACCAGCTGTAACATGGCCAGTTGTAACACCAGCTGTAACATGGCCAGTTGTAACACCAGCTGTAACATGACCAGTTGTAACACCAGCTGTAACATGGCCAGTTGTAACACCAGCTGTAACATGACCAGTTGTAACACCAGCTGTAACATGA
The DNA here is from genome assembly GCA_020271785.1 of Procambarus virginalis. NCBI lineage: Eukaryota > Metazoa > Arthropoda > Malacostraca > Decapoda > Cambaridae > Procambarus > Procambarus virginalis. Next base: position 62,648 of record WNGS01074642.1, on the reverse strand, counting down.
CCAGTTGTAACACCAGGTGTAACATGGCCAGTTGTAACACCAGCTGTAACATGGCCAGTTGTAACACCAGGTGTAACATGACCAGTTGTAACACCAGCTGTAACATGGCCAGTTGTAACACCAGGTGTAACATGACCAGTTGTAACACCAGGTGTAACATGACCAGTTGTAACACCAGGTGTAACATGGCCAGTTGTAACACCAGGTGTAACATGGCCAGTTGTAACACCAGGTGTAACATGACCAGTTGTAACACCAGGTGTAACATGGCCAGTTGTAACACCAGGTGTAACATGGCCAGTTGTAACACCAGGTGTAACATGGCCAGTTGTAACACCAGCTGTAACATGGCCAGTTGTAACACCAGCTGTAACATGGCCAGTTGTAACACCAGCTGTAACATGGCCAGTTGTAACACCAGATGTAACATGGCCAGTTGTAACACCAGATGTAACATGGCCAGTTGTAACACCAGGTGTAACATGGCCAGTTGTAACACCAGATGTAACATGGCCAGTTGTAACACCAGGTGTAACATGGCCAGTTGTAACACCAGATGTAACATGGCCAGTTGTAACACCAGGTGTAACATGACCAGTTGTAACACCAGGTGTAACATGACCAGTTGTAACACCAGCTGTAACATGACCAGTTGTAACACCAGGTGTAACATGGCCAGTTGTAACACCAGGTGTAACATGACCAGTTGTAACACCAGGTGTAACATGACCAGTTGTAACACCAGCTGTAACATGGCCAGTTGTAACACCAGCTGTAACATGACCAGTTGTAACACCAACTGTAACATGACCAGTTGTAACACCAGGTGTAACATGACCAGTTGTAACACCAGGTGTAACATGACCAGTTGTAACACCAGGTGTAACATGACCAGTTGTAACACCAGCTGTAACATGGCCAGTTGTAACACCAGCTGTAACATGACCAGTTGTAACACCAACTGTAACATGGCCAGTTGTAACACCAGGTGTAACATGACCAGTTGTAACACCAGCTGTAACATGACCAGTTGTAACACCAGGTGTAACATGACCAGTTGTAACACCAGCTGTAACATGACCAGTTGTAACACCAGGTGTAACATGACCAGTTGTAACACCAGGTGTAACATGACCAGTTGTAACACCAGCTGTAACATGACCAGTTGTAACACCAGGTGTAACATGACCAGTTGTAACACCAGGTGTAACATGGCCAGTTGTAACACCAGGTGTAACATGGCCAGTTGTAACACCAGGTGTAACATGACCAGTTGTAACACCAGGTGTAACATGACCAGTTGTAACACCAGCTGTAACATGACCAGTTGTAACACCAGCTGTAACATGACCAGTTGTAACACCAGATGTTGTCTAACACACCTGCACTAATCCTCCAGTACCCACACCTGCACTAATCCTCCAGTACCCACACCTGCACTAATCCTCCAGTACCCACACCTGCACTAATCCTCCAGTATCCACACCTGCACTAATCCACCAGTACCCACACCTGCACTAATCCTCCAGTACCCACACCTGCACTAATCCTCCAGTACCCACCTGCACTAATCCTCCAGTATCCACACCTGCACTAATCCACCAGTACCCACACCTGCAATAATCCACCAGTACCCACACCAGCACTAATCCACCAGTACCAATACCAGCAATAATCCACAAGTACCCACACCTGCATAAATCCACCAGTACCCACACCTGCACTTATCCACCAGTACCACACCAGCAATAATCCACCAGTACCCACACCTGCACTTATCCACCAGTACCCACACCAGCACTAATCCACTTGTACCAACACCAGCAATAATCCACAAGTACCCACACCTGCACTATCCACCAGTACCCACACCTACAGTAATCCACCAGTACTCACACCTGCACTAACCCACCAGTACCCACACCTGCACTATCCCCCAGTACCCACACCTGCACTAATCCACCAGTACCCACACCTGCAGTAATCCACCAGTACTCACACCTGCAGTAATCCACCGTTACCCACACCTGCAGTAATCCACCAGTACTCACACCTGCAGTAATCCACCAGTACCCACACCTGCAGTAATCCACCAGTACTCACACCTGCAGTAATCCACCAGTACCACACCTGCAGTAATCCACCAGTACTCACACCTGCACTAATCCACCAGTAACCACACCTGCAGTAATCCACCAGTACCAACACCAGCACTAATCCACCAGTACCCACACCTGCACTAATCCACCAGTACCCACACCTGCAGTAATCCACCAGTACCACACCTGCAGTAATCCACCAGTACCCACACCTGCAGTAATCCCCAGTACCCACACCTGCAGTAATCCACCAGTACCCACACCTGCAGTAATCCACCAGTACCCACACCTGCACTAATCCACCAGTACCCACACCTGCACTAATCCACCAGTACCCACACCTGCAGTAATCCACCAGTACCCACACCTGCAGTAATCCACCAGTACCCACACCTGCAGTAATCCACCAGCACCCACACATTTTGCCAAGGGAATTATCAGGACATTACGATTTTGAAAACATTACAACACATGAGAGCGTCACGACACAACACATGAGAGCGTCACGACACAACACATGAGAGCGTCACGACACAATACATGAGAGCGTCACGACACAACACATGAGAGCGTCACGACACAATACATGAGAGCCTCACGACACAACACATGAGAGCGTCACGACACAACACATGAGAGCGTCACGACACAACACATGAGAGCGTCACGACACAACACATGAGAGCCTCACGACACAATACATGAGAGCGTCACGACACAACACATGAGAGCGTCACGACACAATACATGAGAGCGTCACGACACAACACATGAGAGCGTCACGACACAATACATGAGAGCCTCACGACACAATACATGAGAGCGTCACGACACAATACATGAGAGCGTCACGACACAACACATGAGAGCGTCACGACACAATACATGAGAGCGTCACGACACAATACATGAGAGCGTCACGACACAATACATGAGAGCGTCACGACACAATACATGAGAGCGTCACGACACAACACATGAGAGCGTCACGACACAATACATGAGAGCGTCACGACACAATACATGAGAGCGTCACGACACAACACATAAGAGCGTCACGACACAATACATGAGAGCCTCACGACACAACACATGAGAGCGTCACGACACAATACATGAGAGCGTCACGACACAATACATGAGAGCGTCACGACACAACACATGAGAGCGTCACGACACAATACATGAGAGCGTCACGACACAACACATGAGAGCGTCACGACACAATACATGAGAGCGTCACGACACAACACATGAGAGCGTCACGACACAACACATGAGAGCGTCACGACACAATACAAGAGAGCGTCACGACACAATACATGAGAGCGTCACGACACAATACATGAGAGCGTCACGACACAACACATGAGAGCGTCACGACACAATACATGAGAGCGTCACGACACAATACACGAGAGCGTCACGACACAACACATGAGAGCGTCACGGCACAATACATGAGAGCGTCACGACACAACACATGAGAGCGTCACGACACAATACATGAGAGCGTCACGACACAATACATGAGAGCGTCACGACACAACACATGAGAGCGTCACGACACAACACATGAGAGACCCACGACACAACACATGAGAGACCCACGACACAACACATGAGAGCGTCACGACACAACACATGAGAGCATCACGACACAATACATGAGAGCGTCACGACACAACACATGAGAGACCCACGACACAACACATGAGAGCGTCACGACACAACACATGAGAGCGTCACGACACAATACATGAGAGCCTCACGACACAACACATGAGAGCGTCACGACACAATACATGAGAGCGTCACGACACAACACATGAGAGCGTCACGACACAATACATTAGAGCGTCACGACACAACACATGAGAGCGTCACGACACAACACATGAGAGCGTCACGACACAATACATGAGAGCGTCACGACACAACACATGAGAGCGTCACGACACAACACATGAGAGCGTCACGACACAACACATGAGAGACCCACGACACAATACATGAGAGCCTCACGACACAACACATGAGAGCGTCACGACACAACACATGAGAGACCCACGACATAACACATGAGAGCGTCACGACACAATACATGAGAGCGTCACGACACAACACATGAGAGCGTCACGACACAACACATGAGAGCGTCACGACACAACACATGAGAGCGTCACGACACAATACACACACTACCTGGAGGGTGAACACCAGATTCCCCCCCCCCCTCCCTCTCCCCAAAATAAAGTCGTAATACGTAAAAGGAAAAACATTGAGCTACAAATGTTTGGAGAATGTCAACATTTGCATATATATGTGACACGTAAAGTTTCCAGTTATACCACACGTTTGTGTCGCGGGAGTTTAATACTGCTGGAAAATTCTTGCGGAGCTCAGCGCCGTTAAATGGACGTGCGTCTGATGACGCAGCATCGACGCATCTCTGAGAGGACGCAGCATCTACGCATCTCTGAGAGGACGCAGCATCTACGCATCTCTGAGAGGACGCAGCATCTACGCATCTCTGAGAGGACGCAGCATCTACGCATCTCTGAGAGGACGCAGCATCTACGCATCTCTGAGAGGACGCAGCATCTACGCATCTCTGAGAGGACGCAGCATCTACGCATCTCTGAGAGGACGCAGCATCTACGCATCTCTGAGAGGACGCAGCATCTACGCATCTCTGAGAGGACGCAGCATCTACGTATCTCTGAGAGGACGCAGCATCTACGCATCTCTGAGAGGACGCAGCATCTACGCATCTCTGAGAGGACGCAGCATCTACGCATCTCTGAGAGGACGCAGCATCTACGCATCTCTGAGAGGACGCAGCATCTACGCATCTCTGAGAGGACGCAGCATCTACGCATCTCTGAGAGGACGCAGCATCTACGCATCTCTGAGAGGACGCAGCATCTACGCATCTCTGAGAGGACGCAGCATCTACGCATCTCTGAGAGGACGCAGCATCTACGCATCTCTGAGAGGACGCAGCATCTACGCATCTCTGAGAGGACGCAGCATCTACGCATCTCTGAGAGGACGCAGCATCTACGTATCTCTGAGAGGACGCAGCATCTACGCATCTCTGAGAGGACGCAGCATCTACGCATCTCTGAGAGGACGCAGCATCTACGCATCTCTGAGAGGACGCAGCATCTACGCATCTCTGAGAGGACGCAGCATCTACGCATCTCTGAGAGGACGCAGCATCTACGCATCTCTGAGAGGACGCAGCATCTACGCATCTCTGAGAGGACGCAGCATCTACGCATCTCTGAGAGGACGCAGCATCTACGCATCTCTGAGAGGACGCAGCATCTACGCATCTCTGAGAGGACGCAGCATCTACGCATCTCTGAGAGGACGCAGCATCTACGCATCTCTGAGAGGACGCAGCATCTACGCATCTCTGAGAGGACGCAGCATCTTACACTGTACGAACGTCTTTCATGATGCAAAGTTAGCCTCTAGTGTCTAGTGCCTGAGGGGCTTAACACACTAGTTTTGTGTGGACCAGTCACCTGTGTGTGGACCAGTCACCTGTGTGTGGACCAGTCACCTGTGTGTGGACCAGTCACCTGTGTGTGGACCAGTCACCTGTGTGTGGACCAGTCACCTGTGTGTAGACCAGTCACCTGTGTGTGGACCAGTCACCTGTGTGTGGACCAGTCACCTGTGTGTGGACCAGTCACCTGTGTGTGGACCAGTCACCTGTGTGGACCCGTCAACTGTGTGGACCAATCAACTGTGTGGACCAGTCACCTGTGTGGACCAATCAACTGTGTGGACCAGTCACCTGTGTGGACCAATCAACTGTGTGGACCAGTCAACTGTGTGTGGACCAGTCACCTGTGTGTGGACCAGTCAACTGTGTGGACCAATCAACTGTGTGGACCCGTCAACTGTGTGGACCAGTCACCTGTGTGGACCAATCAACTGTGTGGACCAGTCAACTGTGTGGACCAGTCACCTGTGTGGACCAATCAACTGTGTGGACCAGTCAACTGTGTAGACCAGCCACTTGTGTGGACCAATCAACTGTGTGGACCAGTCAACTGTGTGGACCAGTCAACTGTGTGGACCAGTCAACTGTGTGGACCAGTCAACTGTGTAGACCAGTCAACTGTGGACCAGTCAACTGTGTGGACCAGTCAACTGTGTGGACCAGTCAACTGTGTGGACCAGTCACCTGTGTGCCCGCCAAACACACACCGAAACTACGACGTTGGTGCAACGTTCGAGCAGGTTTTAACACCTCCTAACCAGTTATAACAACCAATATAGCAAGTTGTAACAACGTTCTAATACGTCATAAACACGTTAAGCCAAGATGTAACAACTTTATTACAAGTTGTAATAAGCAGAAAATAGAGACAGTTTCGGTTTGTGTTTCCAGGGTGTGGACCAGTCAACTGTGTGGACCAGTCAACTGTGTGGACCAGTCACCTGTGTGTGGACCAGTCACCTGTGTGTGGACCAGTCACCTGTGTGGACCAGTCACCTGTGTGTGGACCAGCCACCTGTGTGTGGACCAGTCACCTGTATGGACCAGTCAACTGTGTGGACCAGTCACTTGTGTGTGGACTAGTCAACTGTGTGGACCAGTCACCTGTGTGTGGACCAGTCACCTGTGTGTGGACCAGTCACCTGTATGGACCAGTCAACTGTGTGGACCAGTCAACTGTGTCGAATAGTCAACTGTGTGGACCAGTCAACTGTGTGGACCAGTCAACTGTGTGGACCAGTCAACTGTGTGGACCAGTCACTTGTGTGTGGACCAGTCACCTGTATGGACCAGTCAACTGTGTGGACCAGTCACTTGTGTGGACCAGTCAACTGTGTGGACCAGTCACTTGTGTGGACCAGTCAACTGTGTGGACCAGTCACCTGTGTGGACCAGTCAACTGTGTGTGGACCAGTCACCTGTGTGTGGACCAGTCACCTGTGTGGACCAGTCAACTGTGTGGACCAGTCACCTGTGTGTGGACCAGTCACCTGTGTGTGGACCAGTCACCTGTGTGGACCAGTCAACTGTGTGGACCAGTCATTTGTGTGGACCAGTCAACTGTGTGGGCCAGTCACTTGTGTGGACCAGTCAACTGTGTGGACCAGTCACCTGTATGGACCAATCAACTGTGTGGACCAGTCACTTGTGTGGACCAGTCAACTGTGTGGACCAGTCACTTGTGGACCAGTCAACTGTGTGGACCAGTCACCTGTGTGGACCAGTCAACTGTGTGTGGGCCAGTCACCTGTGTGGACCAGTCACCTGTGTGGACCAGTCAACTGTGTGGACCAGTCACCTGTGTGTGGACCAGTCACCTGTGTGTGGACCAGTCACCTGTGTGTGGACCAGTCACCTGTGTATGGACCAGTCACCTGTGTGGACCAGTCAACTGTGTGGACCAGTCACTTGTGTGGACCAGTCAACTGTGTGGACCAGTCAACTGTGTGGACCAGTCACTTGTGTGGACCAGTCAACTGTGTGGACCAGTCACTTGTGTGTGGACCAGTCACCTGTGTGTACCAGTCACCTGTGTGTGGACCAGTCAACTGTGTGGACCAGTCAACTGTGTGGACCAGTCACTTGTGTGGACCAGTCAACTGTGTGGACCAGTAACTTGTGTGTGGACCAGTCACCTGTGTGTACCAGTCACCTGTGTGTGGACCAGTCAACTGTGTGGACCAGTCAACTGTGTGGACCAGTCAACTGTGTTGACCAGTCACCTGTGTGTGGACCAGTCACCTGTGTGTGGACCAGTCACCTGTGTGGACCAGTCAACTGTGTGGACCCGTCATCTGTGTGGACCAGTCAACTGTGTGGACCAGTCACCTGTGTGGACCAATCAACTGTGTGGACCCGTCAACTGTGTGGACCAGTCACCTGTGTGGACCAATCAACTGTGTGGACCAGTCAACTGTGTGTGGACCAGTCACCTGTGTGTGGACCAGTCAACTGTGTGGACCAATCAACTGTGTGGCCCCGTCAACTGTGTGGACCAGTCACCTGTGTGGACCAATCAACTGTGTGGACCAGTCAACTGTGTGGACCAGTCACCTGTGTGGACCAATCAACTGTGTGGACCAGTCAACTGTGTGGACCAGTCAACTGTGTGGACCAGTCAACTGTGTGGACCAGTCACCTGTGTGTGGACCAGTCACATGTGTGTGGACCAGTCACCTGTGTGGACCAGTCAACTGTGTGGACCCGTCAACTGTGTGGACCAATCAACTGTGTGGACCAGTCACCTGTGTGGACCAATCAACTGTGTGGACCAGTCACCTGTGTGGACCAATCAACTGTGTGGACCAGTCAACTGTGTGTGGACCAGTCACCTGTGTGTGGACCAGTCAACTGTGTGGACCAATCAACTGTGTGGACCCGTCAACTGTGTGGACCAGTCACCTGTGTGGACCAATCAACTGTGTGGACCAGTCAACTGTGTGGACCAGTCACCTGTGTGGACCAATCAACTGTGTGGACCAGTCAACTGTGTAGACCAGCCACTTGTGTGGACCAATCAACTGTGTGGACCAGTCAACTGTGTGGACCAGTCAACTGTGTGGACCAGTCAACTGTGTGGACCAGTCAACTGTGTAGACCAGTCAACTGTGGACCAGTCAACTGTGTGGACCAGTCAACTGTGTGGACCAGTCAACTGTGTGGACCAGTCACCTGTGTGCCCGCCAAACACACACCGAAACTACGACGTTGGTGCAACGTTCGAGCAGGTTTTAACACCTCCTAACCAGTTATAACAACCAATATAGCAAGTTGTAACAACGTTCTAATACGTCATAAACACGTTAAGCCAAGATGTAACAACTTTATTACAAGTTGTAATAAGCAGAAAATAGAGACAGTTTCGGTTTGTGTTTCCAGGGTGTGGACCAGTCAACTGTGTGGACCAGTCAACTGTGTGGACCAGTCACCTGTGTGGGGGACCAGTCACCTGTGTGTGGACCAGTCACCTGTGTGGACCAGTCACCTGTGTGTGGACCAGCCACCTGTGTGTGGACCAGTCACCTGTATGGACCAGTCAACTGTGTGGACCAGTCACTTGTGTGTGGACTAGTCAACTGTGTGGACCAGTCACCTGTGTGTGGACCAGTCACCTGTGTGTGGACCAGTCACCTGTATGGACCAGTCAACTGTGTGGACCAGTCAACTGTGTCGAATAGTCAACTGTGTGGACCAGTCAACTGTGTGGACCAGTCAACTGTGTGGACCAGTCAACTGTGTGGACCAGTCACCTGTGTGTGGACCAGTCACCTGTGTGTGGACCAGTCACCTGTGTGGACCAGTCACCTGTGTGTGGACCAGCCACCTGTGTGTGGACCAGTCACCTGTATGGACAGTCAACTGGTGGACCAGTCACTTGTGTGTGGACTAGTCAACTGTGTGGACCAGTCACCTGTGTGTGGACCAGTCACCTGTGTGGACCAGTCACCTGTATGGACCAGTCACTGTGTGGACCAGTCAACTGTGTCGAATAGTCAACTGTGTGGACCAGTCAACTGTGTGGACCAGTCACTGTGTGGACCAGTCAACTGTGTGGACCAGTCACTTGTGTGTGACCAGTCACCTGTATGGACCAGTCAACTGTGTGGACCAGTCACTTGTGTGGACCAGTCAACTGTGTGGACCATCACTTGTGTGGACCAGTCAACTGTGTGGACCAGTCACCTGTGTGGACCAGTCAACTGTGTGTGGACCAGTCACCTGTGTGTGGACCAGTCACCTGTGTGGACCAGTCAACTGTGTGGACCAGTCACCTGTGTGTGGACCAGTCACCTGTGTGTGGACCAGTCACCTGTGTGACCAGTCAACTGTGTGACCAGTCATTTGTGTGGACCAGTCAACTGTGTGGGCCAGTCACTTGTGTGGACCAGTCAACTGTGTGGACCAGTCACCTGTATGGACCAATCAACTGTGTGGACCAGTCACTTGTGTGGACCAGTCAACTGTGTGGACCAGTCACTTGTGTGGACCAGTCAACTGTGTGGACCAGTCACCTGTGTGGACAGTCAACTGGTGTGGGCCAGTCACCTGTGTGTGGACCAGTCACCTGTGTGGACAGTCAACTGTGTGGACCAGTCACCTGTGTGTGGACCAGTCACCTGTGTGTGGACCAGTCACCTGTGTGTGGACCAGTCACCTGTGTGTGGACCAGTCACCTGTGTGGACCAGTCAACTGTGTGGACCAGTCACTTGTGTGGACCAGTCAACTGTGTGGACCAGTCAACTGTGTGGACCAGTCACTTGTGTGGACCAGTCAACTGTGTGGACCAGTCACTTGTGTGTGGACCAGTCACCTGTGTGTACCAGTCACTGTGTGTGGACCAGTCAACTGTGTGGACCAGTCAACTGTGTGGACCAGTCACTTGTGTGGACCAGTCAACTGTGTGGACCAGTAACTTGTGTGTGGACCCACCTGTGTGTACCAGTCACCTGTGTGTGGACCAGTCAACTGTGTGGACCAGTCAACTGTGTGGACCAGTCAACTGTGTTGACCAGTCACCTGTGTGTGGACCAGTCACCTGTGTGTGGACCAGTCACCTGTGTGGACCAGTCAACTGTGTGGACCCGTCATCTGTGTGGACCAGTCAACTGTGTGGACCAGTCAC
>WNGS01074636.1:0-11434 GCA_020271785.1 Procambarus virginalis | reverse complement strand
CGGGTCTACTTGGCAGATGGTGCGAGGAGAGTTGGAATAAATGAAGACTGTAATTATTAATTAAAGCCAAGCCTTAGGTGACACAAAATTATGTCGCAAAATGCGTGGCGGGAGTAGTAATTTGGGATGAGAATGGTATTATTGTCTACGAGGCCGCAGACGATAGGTTAGGTGTCCGAGTAGTAAGTAAACTTATGCAGAGAGTGCATAGCACGGGGGTAACCGGACAGTTGTGGGTATAATCGTAGAAACGAAAGTAAGCTGAGGAAACAAGGTTTTACTGAGCAAACAGAAAGTAAAAGTAGAGAGGAGGGGCGAAAAGAGTAAGATGGAGGGGAGAAGAATTTGATTTTTGAAAAGGGTTCACCATGAAGAAAGAATGGGGGTAGAAGCCGGCAAGCGAAGTGTTGTGGAAGCTCTAAAGAGCGGGTACGCCGAGGATGCGAAGAAGGGAGGGAGACTAATCGGTTGGGGAACAAGCCATAGAATGAGATAGGGGTAGGAGATAAAGCTGGGAAAGAAGTTGCTAAAGGACTAGTGCAATTGCGTTGAGAAAAAGAAAGGGAGAGGATGAGGCAGAGTTTTGTGGCAGCGGATGACAGTAGAGAAAGAAAAAATAGAGCTTAAGGAACAAGCGGAGGGGGCGGGAAATAATCGCTGCGCGTGGTAACTAAGGGGAATGGGGAAAGGGGGCAGAAGGAAAATTAGAGAAAAGGGGAAAAGGGTGGGGAGTCGGTCGTCGGAATAAGGGTGCGGTGTAGCGGGTAGGCTCGAGGAGGATTAAAAAGTTGTCCTAGAGGGGGGGGGAAAAAGGAGAGGGAGGGGGGGTAGTAGGGGAGGCGGAAGTAAGGTGGGTCAGGCAAAAGGAGAGGAATATGAAGCTATTGAAGGGTTCGCAGACCGGGGAGAAATACAATTCATTGTGGTGAAATTGGAGGCGATTCCAAGGGGGTGTACACAGAAGTGAGTTAGTGAGAAAAGGACAAACAAATAAGGATAAGAGACAACCGTTGGTGATACATAGGTAGGATGGAGAAGTGTGAAGGAAGGAGTGTGTGCGTTATAACGAAAAGAAAAGGTATTCGAGAGAGCAAGAGAGGTCGAGGTCGAGATAGGAGAAGGAAGATGGGCAATAAAGGGGAATAGCTATTGACAGATAAAGAAAAGGGTGGAGAGGAGTATGGGGGATAACTAGGTAGGGCATCGGCAAAACCGGTGTGTGTCTCATGCGCGAGTGGGAGAAGGTTAAGCGCGGAAGAGCCGAGTTAGCGGGGTGATAGCCAACTTAAAGGATGGGGGGGAAGGGCAGAGGGGAAGGATGGCGAAGGTATTATATCGTGGGAAGGGGTAAAGGTGGGATGCAGGGGGCATGGAGTATGTATAAGGAAAGCAGCGGTGGAAGCGATATAGTTAAGTATAAGGAAATGAAATGGCTCGTAACGTAGTGTCTAAAGAAAGGGGAACGAGAAGATAAGGAGATGGCAAAAGTCGAGATAATGGGAGGGAGAATGGGAACTGAAGGTAGGAGGGGGGCGAGTAAAGGGGAGCTTCGGAAAGCGAAGGGGGCAGTTAAGGCAAGAAAGAATAGGAGTAAAGGGGGGGGGGGAGGGTTGAAAAGGGGTGAAGGGGGAAGTTTAGGGGGCGGGGTAGGGGATCAGTAGGGGGGGGGTGTAAGGGGATGAGGAGAAGGAGAGGGGATAGGGGGTAGGGATGGGTGGGGATAGCTGGGGTGGGGGTGAGGATGGTGGAGTGTCACGATCCCCATAGAAAAGACTCGAGGTAAGTAACACGATTGATGAGAATCTTGCTGGCACCTCAAATACAGCTGTAATACAGAAATTATGTAGCAATTGTACTAGGCTACAAATTATGTTCAGATATTCATGACACTGAGATGAGTGATAACATACTACATGTTATTTTTGATTTACATTCTTCCTGACGACAACTACTCCCAAACTACTACTATCTTTGATGCACCAAAACTAGGTAAATACTTATGTGACGAACAGAGTACTGAGAGTCTGCCGAAATTCGTCGTCTGCCAGTCTCATGTCACGGCGGTGACACAATTAATACTAGGTCATGCTTCATTGTCGACGCGTTTTGAACTGAACGAGGGCACTAGAGAAAACATAGGCAAGTAATTTTCACGTATTAACTGGGTATCAACGGAATTCTTGTCGATAAGAACTCACAGGCATGGTCTGCCATGTGCCGCACCCACGCTGCTTCGTGACCAAGCCTTGTTGAGTAATAGCGTCGCCGCCTTCCCCCCCTTTCCCCGCTCTCGCATGCACCACGACAATTGATTCAAGCCCGAATGATTCGTGTTCGGCCAAGTATGGAGAAATGCGAGAGTGAACGGGTGGGAGTATAAGGGAAGTTAATAATTATAAATTCGCGATAATGGATCTCTAGCGAGAAATGAATAAAATTTATACTTCTTCTCTCCCAGAGCATCGATCGTAACATAATAAAAACTGTTACTAAATAATTTCAATTAATAACTCATGATTTTACAAGATCAGGATAATATATCAGCAATATGCCAATTAAATTATATTTAACACTCCTGGTTAGTGGGTGTTAAAGAACTACGCAATTAGTAAGTGTATAATTTATTGTAATATAACCGTAATGATAAGTGTTGGAAATTATCCAGACATAACTCCGGGGGGAGACAACTCGGTCGCAGTGCCCTGTTGAGTAATGACGTACTATCCCGAAGTGAGTATAATGTTAGTATTTTATATGTTTAGTACACCATACGGATGTCCAGTAAATATCAAGGACATACAAGAATTTAAACATGTAATTATGTCATAATTATAGTTTTACACATACCAGTTAATGATTAAATCATACAAATTCAATAACTGAGACTCTACTGTGAGGTAAATGTCTGGGTCATTGTGACTGTAACTGATTTGTTACTAGACTTCACAACACAGTATCATCATGTTCACTCAAATTGGATGAAAATATTTGCTCTTAGAGCTATAAAACTTGGTAGTAGTTTCCTTTACATGAAAGGTACCTTTTTCAGTCTGGGTCAAGGAAGACCGACTGTTTTTTAATGGCCTCTCCGGGCCTACGGGCACGCTTACGGCCACAGTAGTGAGGAGACCCACAATAGAATGAGGACGACGAAACCTGTGATGATCGAGGAAGGCGCAGTGGGGCCACGAAAGGTGGACCACAGCTCTCATGCCCACCATGCGAGGTATACTGGGAGGTAACGACTCGCTTCTAAGCAGACACCACTCCACCCCGAGGGTCACCACAGCGACAGCGACCAACACGGGTCCCTGGGGAATCGGCCTCGGAGTGGATAGCGTTCTCATTCCCGCACCCGCCCTGGGGCCAGCCGTCCAGGACTGGTCCCTGTGAGGGTGGGATACTACGACGAAGATATACCGGATCGACAGTCATCGCCAGGGAGGAAGCGCTCCCTGCTGGAGTCCATTTCGGCGTAGGCCGTCTACGCCTTTCCAGGGCATAGACGGCGGGCCACCCCGCCTTACTGCCAGGGACCGTCTAGTGCCGCTCCATAAGCCTCCAAGCGAGCTGTGTCTGCTCGCAGCATCTGCCTAGAGGACTCGGATTGGTACCTTTTTCAGTCAGGCTACCATGAGTGTTTTAATGGCCTCTCCGGGCATCTGGGCACGCTTACGGCCACGTAGCAAGTAGTCCTGCTACTATTTAGCAGCCAGCTTCCGCTCGCCCTTCGGGGGTGGGGGTTCCGCGCAGCTGGCCCTCACGGGATTGGGGGTGCTCCGTCGGAACCCCCAAAGTGACAAGCCAAGAATACCAAGCTTTACAATTACCGTAAATGCTCAGGCAACTTTAAATTAGAGATGTCTCTTCAATGTATTTGATTACATTAATTCTACTTCTGTATATTAATTTATGGCTTTCACTAATCTTCATTAGTCACCATAATTAATTCAGCTCTATTTACCTATTTTTTATATTGAGCTATTATGCTTCTTCAGTTAAGGATTATCTCTATTTAATCTTTTATGATTGTATTATTAATTAATTATTTATTCACTAATCTTCATTAGTCACCATAATAATTCAGCTCTATTTACCTATTTGTTAATTGAGCTATTATGCTTCTTCAGTTAAGGATTATCTAATTTAATCTTTAATGATTGTATTATTAATTAATTATTTATTTATTAAATAATTAATTATTATTATTTTAAAATTAAAATAAGTCCCCACTCCGTGAGCGTTTTCTTCCAACCACAGAATTACAGTCTTCATTTATTTCAAGTGATTATTCATTAAATGAGTTTCCATAGACACTGGTTCTCTAGTGTCATTCGAATGATCACTTTTATTTGTTTTCCCTCTTTTCTCAAAAGTGGGTGGTCCTTCGATTTATTTCAATACAATAATTAAATAATTTAATTCTGAGTTCAAGCCCCAGATACCAACAATATATATAATATATATTATATATATATATATATATATATATATATATATATATATATTATGTGAGAAAGCTGCATGAACGCGCAAGCCATATATCACTAAGAACTCTTTGACCCGACCAGGATTCGAAACCCATGCCGTCCAGGATCACCCCTAAACGTACACAGTACCGTGACCACCGCACCAATGATCGTCTATAAGGATTGGTCAGTCATGGCGCTTATTATCTCAGCTCCCTGACTGACCAACCCCCGACGACACTCATGGATCCATTTGGGTACAGTTTTTCATCAATTCTGGCGCATGCACGGGCCGCACTGAGTCTAACATGTGTGAGAAAGCTGCATGAACGCGCAAGCCATATATCACTAAGAAACTCTTGACCCGACCAGGATTCGAACCCATGCCGTCCAGGATCACCCCTAAACATACACAGTACCGTGACCACCGCACCAATGATCGTCTATAAGGATTGGTCAGTCATGGCGCTTATTATCTAAGCTCCCTGACTGACCAACCCCCGACGACACTCATGGATCCATTTGGGTACAGTTTTTCATCAAATTCTGGCGCATGCACGGGCCGCACTGAGTCTAACATGTGTGAGAAAGCTGCATGGACGCGCAAGCCATATATCACTAAGAACTCTTTGACCCGACCAGGATTCGAACCATGCCGTCCAGGATCAACCCTAAACGTACACAGTACCGTGACAACCGCACCAATGATCGTCTATAAGGATTGGTCAGTCATGGCGCTTATTATCTAAGCTCCCTGACTGACCAACCCCCGACGACACTCATGGATCCATTGGGTACAGTTTTTCATCAAATTCTGGCGCATGCACGGGCCGCACTGAGTCTAACATGTGTGAGAAAGCTGCATGAACGCGCAAGCCATATATCACTAAGAACTCTTTGACCCGACCAGGATTCGAACCCATGCCGTCCAGATCAACCCTAAACGTACACAGTACCGTGACCACGCACCAATGATCGTCTATAAGGATTGGTCAGTCATTGGCGCTATACTAAGCTCCCTGACCTGACCAACCCCCGACGACACTCATGGATCCATTTGGGTACAGTTTTTCATCAAATTGGCGCATGCCACGGGCCGCACTGAGTCTAACATGTGTGAGATGAGAAAGCTGCATTGAACGCGCAAGCCATATATCACTAAGAAACTCTTTGACCCGACCAGGATTCGAACCCATGCCGTCCAGGATCACGCCGATCTACAAGACGTACACCGAGCCCATGATCCTAAGTGTAGCAGCAATACTACAACACCTGGCCATTTGAAGTTTCTCGCGTTCGTTTAGGGGGTTGACGATGGTCACGGGTTCGAAGCATTGTGCCCTCGTTCGAGCTTTCCACATTTGATATGCGGAGACGCGTTTGGTGAAAACTGCCCAAATGGATCCATGAGTGTCGTCGGGGGTTGTCAGTCAGGGAGCTTAGATATATAAGCGCCATGAATGACCAATCCTTATAGCGATCAGTTGGTGCGGTGGTCACGGTAGTTTCGTTTAGGGTGATCCTGGACGGCCTGGTTCGAATCCTGGCGGGTCAAGGTTCTTAGTGAATATGCTTGCGGTTCATGCAGCTTTCTACACAGTGTTAGACTAGTGCGGCCCGTGCATGCGCACAGAATTTGATGAAAAACTTGTACCCAATGGATCAATGAGTGTCGTCGGGGTTGGTCATCAGGGAGCTTAGAAATATAAGCGCCAGACTGACCAATCCTTATAGACGATCATTGGTCGTGCGTGGTCACGGTACGTGTACGTTTCAGGGGGTGATCCGACAGGCATGGGTTCGAATCATGGACGGGGTCAGAAGAGTTTTAGTGATATAGTGGCTTGCGCGTCCATGCAGCTTTCTACCAATGTTGACTCAGTGCGGCCCGTGCTTGCGCAGAATTTGATGAAAAACTGTACCCAAATGGATCCATGAGTGTCGTCGGGGGTATGGCTCAGTCAGGGAGCTTAGATAATAAGCGCCATGAATGACCATCCTATAGACATCATGGGCGGTGGGTCCGGTACTGTGTTATGTTTAGGAGGGGATCCTGGACGGCATGGGTTCGAACCTGGTCGGGTCCAAAGGTCTTAGTGATATATGGCTTGCGCGTTCATGCAGCTTCCACACACATGTTAGACTCAGTGCGGCCCGTGTCATGCGCCAGAATTTGATGAAAAAAACTGTACCAATATGGATCCATGAGTGTCGTCGCGGGGTTGGTCAGTCAGGGAGCTTAGTTATAAGCGCCCATGAATGACCAAACCTTATAGACATCATTGGTTGAGGTGTCACGTACTGTGTACGTTAGGGGTGATCCTGGACGGCATGGGTTTGACTCTGGTCGGGTCAATGAGTTCTGTAGTGATATATGGCTTGCGCAGGTTCATGCAGCTTTCTCAAATAATATATATATATTATCATATATTATATATACTATATATATATATACTTATCTATTATATATATATGTTGGTATTTTTTTTTGCTTGCTCGAAATTAAATTATTTAATTATTGCTATTGAAATAAGCTCGAAGGACCACCCACTTTTGGAGAAAAGAGGGAAAACAAATAAAGAGTTGATCATTAGAATGACACTAGAGACCAGTGTCTGATGGAAACTCATTTAATGAATAATCACTTAGAAATAAATGAAGCTTAATTCTTTGGGTTGGGAAGAAAACGCTCACGGAGTGTGGACTTTATTTTATTTTAAAATAATAATAATTAAATTATTATAAAATAAAATTTAATTAATATACAATCATAAAGATGAAATTAGATAATCCTTAACTGAAGAAGCATAATAGCTCATATAACAAATAGGTAATCAGAGCTGAATTATATATGGTGGACTAATGAAGATTGGTGAATAAATAATTAAATTAATAATACAACTCATAAAAAGATTAAATTAGAGTAATCCTTAATCGAAGAGCATAAAGCTCAATAAGAACAATAGGTAATAGAGCTGGAATAATTATGGTGAGCTAATGAGATTAGTGAATAGCCATAAATTAATATACAGAAGTAGAATGAATGTAATCAAATTACATTGAAGAGACATCTCTAATTTAAAGTTCCTGAGCATTTACGGTAATTTAAACGCTTGGTTATTCTTGGGCTTGTCACTTTGGGGGGTTCCGACGGAGCACCCCCAATCCCATGAGGGCCAGCTGCGCGGAACCCCCACCCCCGAAGGGCGAGCGGAAGCGGGCTGCTATAAGTAGGAACATGACTGCTCGCTACCGTGGCCGTAAGCGTGCCCCGATGCCCGGAGAGGCCATTAAAACACTCATGGTAGCCTGACTGAAAAGGTACCAATCCGAGTCCTCTAGGCAGATACTGCGAGCAGACACAGCTCGCTTGAAGGCTTATGGAGCGGCAACTAGGCGGTCCCTGGGCAGTAAGGCGGGGTGGCCCGCCGTCCATGCCCTGGAAAGGCGTAGACGGCCTACTGCCGAAAATGGACTCCAGCAGGGAGCGCTTCCTCCCTGGCGAATGACTGTCGATCCGGTGTGTATCTTCGTCGTAGTATCCCACCCTCACAGGGACCAGTCCTGGACGGGCTGGCCCCCAGGGGCGGGGTGCGGGAATGAGAACGCTATCCACTCCGAGGCCGACCCCCCAGGGACCCCCGTGGTGGTCGCTGGTCGTGTGGGTGAGCCCCTCGGGTGTGGAGTGGGTGTCTGCTTAGAAGCGAGTCGGTTACCTCCCAGTGTACCTCGCATGGTGGGCATGAGAGCTGTGTCCACCTTTCGTGGCCCCACTGCGCCTTCCTCGATCAGCACAGGTTTTCGTCGTCCTCATTCTATTGTGGGTCTCCTCACTACTGTGGCCGTAAGCGTGCCCGTATGCCCGAGAGGCCATTAAAAAACAGTCGGTCTTCCTTGACCCAGACTGAAAAAGGGGACCTTTCCGGGTCTACTTGGCAGATGGTGCGAGGAGAGTTGGAATAAATGAAGACTGTAATTATTAATTAAAGCCAAGCCTTAGGTGACACAAAATTATGTCGCAAAATGCGTGGCGGGAGTAGTAATTTGGGATGAGAATGGTATTATTGTCTACGAGGCCGCAGACGATAGGTTAGGTGTCCGAGTAGTAAGTAAACTTATGCAGAGAGTGCATAGCACGGGGGTAACCGGACAGTTGTGGGTATAATCGTAGAAACGAAAGTAAGCTGAGGAAACAAGGTTTTACTGAGCAAACAGAAAGTAAAAGTAGAGAGGAGGGGCGAAAAGAGTAAGATGGAGGGGAGAAGAATTTGATTTTTGAAAAGGGTTCACCATGAAGAAAGAATGGGGGTAGAAGCCGGCAAGCGAAGTGTTGTGGAAGCTCTAAAGAGCGGGTACGCCGAGGATGCGAAGAAGGGAGGGAGACTAATCGGTTGGGGAACAAGCCATAGAATGAGATAGGGGTAGGAGATAAAGCTGGGAAAGAAGTTGCTAAAGGACTAGTGCAATTGCGTTGAGAAAAAGAAAGGGAGAGGATGAGGCAGAGTTTTGTGGCAGCGGATGACAGTAGAGAAAGAAAAAATAGAGCTTAAGGAACAAGCGGAGGGGGCGGGAAATAATCGCTGCGCGTGGTAACTAAGGGGAATGGGGAAAGGGGGCAGAAGGAAAATTAGAGAAAAGGGGAAAAGGGTGGGGAGTCGGTCGTCGGAATAAGGGTGCGGTGTAGCGGGTAGGCTCGAGGAGGATTAAAAAGTTGTCCTAGAGGGGGGGGGAAAAAGGAGAGGGAGGGGGGGTAGTAGGGGAGGCGGAAGTAAGGTGGGTCAGGCAAAAGGAGAGGAATATGAAGCTATTGAAGGGTTCGCAGACCGGGGAGAAATACAATTCATTGTGGTGAAATTGGAGGCGATTCCAAGGGGGTGTACACAGAAGTGAGTTAGTGAGAAAAGGACAAACAAATAAGGATAAGAGACAACCGTTGGTGATACATAGGTAGGATGGAGAAGTGTGAAGGAAGGAGTGTGTGCGTTATAACGAAAAGAAAAGGTATTCGAGAGAGCAAGAGAGGTCGAGGTCGAGATAGGAGAAGGAAGATGGGCAATAAAGGGGAATAGCTATTGACAGATAAAGAAAAGGGTGGAGAGGAGTATGGGGGATAACTAGGTAGGGCATCGGCAAAACCGGTGTGTGTCTCATGCGCGAGTGGGAGAAGGTTAAGCGCGGAAGAGCCGAGTTAGCGGGGTGATAGCCAACTTAAAGGATGGGGGGGAAGGGCAGAGGGGAAGGATGGCGAAGGTATTATATCGTGGGAAGGGGTAAAGGTGGGATGCAGGGGGCATGGAGTATGTATAAGGAAAGCAGCGGTGGAAGCGATATAGTTAAGTATAAGGAAATGAAATGGCTCGTAACGTAGTGTCTAAAGAAAGGGGAACGAGAAGATAAGGAGATGGCAAAAGTCGAGATAATGGGAGGGAGAATGGGAACTGAAGGTAGGAGGGGGGCGAGTAAAGGGGAGCTTCGGAAAGCGAAGGGGGCAGTTAAGGCAAGAAAGAATAGGAGTAAAGGGGGGGGGGGAGGGTTGAAAAGGGGTGAAGGGGGAAGTTTAGGGGGCGGGGTAGGGGATCAGTAGGGGGGGGGTGTAAGGGGATGAGGAGAAGGAGAGGGGATAGGGGGTAGGGATGGGTGGGGATAGCTGGGGTGGGGGTGAGGATGGTGGAGTGTCACGATCCCCATAGATAAATGACTCGAGGTAAGTAACACGATTGATTGAGAATCTTGCTGGCACCTCAAATACATGCTGTAATACAAGAAATTTATGTAGCGATTGACTAGGCTACAAGTTATGTTCAGATATTCATGAACCTGAGATGAGTGATAACAGTACTACATGTTATTTTTTGACTTTACAATCTTCCTGACGACAATCTACTCACAAACTAACTACTATCTTTGATGCCCCAAAAACTAGGTAAATACTTATGTGATCGAAACAGAGTACTGGAGTCTGCGAAATTCGTCGTCTGCCAGTCTCATGTCACGGCGGTGACACAATTAATACTAGGTCATGCTTCATTGTCGACGCGTTTTGAACTGAACGAGGGCACTAGAGAAAACATAGGCAAGTAATTTTCACGTATTAACTGGGTATCAACGGAATTCTTGTCGATAAGAACTCACAGGCATGGTCTGCCATGTGCCGCACCCACGCTGCTTCGTGACCAAGCCTTGTTGAGTAATAGCGTCGCCGCCTTCCCCCCCTTTCCCCGCTCTCGCATGCACCACGACAATTGATTCAAGCCCGAATGATTCGTGTTCGGCCAAGTATGGAGAAATGCGAGAGTGAACGGGTGGGAGTATAAGGGAAGTTAATAATTATAAATTCGCGATAATGGATCTCTAGCGAGAAATGAATAAAATTTATACTTCTTCTCTCCCAGAGCATCGATCGTAACATAATAAAAACTGTTACTAAATAATTTCAATTAATAACTCATGATTTTACAAGATCAGGATAATATATCAGCAATATGCCAATTAAATTATATTTAACACTCCTGGTTAGTGGGTGTTAAAGAACTACGCAATTAGTAAGTGTATAATTTATTGTAATATAACCGTAATGATAAGTGTTGGAAATTATCCAGACATAACTCCGGGGGGAGACAACTCGGTCGCAGTGCCCTGTTGAGTAATGACGTACTATCCCGAAGTGAGTATAATGTTAGTATTTTATATGTTTAGTACACCATACGGATGTCCAGTAAATATCAAGGACATACAAGAATTTAAACATGTAATTATGTCATAATTATAGTTTTACACATACCAGTTAATGATTAAATCATACAAATTCAATAACTGAGACTCTACTGTGAGGTAAATGTCTGGGTCATTGTGACTGTAACTGATTTGTTACTAGACTTCACAACACAGTATCATCATGTTCACTCAAATTGGATGAAAATATTTGCTCTTAGAGCTATAAAACTTGGTAGTAGTTTCCTTTACAT
>WNGS01074631.1:0-12523 GCA_020271785.1 Procambarus virginalis | reverse complement strand
TGTGATGTTGTGTACCTTGACTTTAGCAAAGCTTTTGATACAATTCCACATGAAAGACTGATTAAAAAAATAGAGGCTCATGGTATTGGGGTGCTGTATTAAGTGGATTAGGGCATGGCTATTCCAAAGGAAACAGTTTGTATAAATGGGGTTAAGTCAGAGTGGAGATAATGTTGTTAGTGGAGTACCTCAGGGCTCTGTCCTGGACAGAGCCCCTGTTGAGCAGAGCAGAGCAGAGCCCCAGAGCAGTTGATTATAATATATATATATATATATATAATATATATCTATATATATATAGATATATATATATATATATATATATCGTACCATAGTAGCCAAACGCACTTCTCGCCTACCTCTATGCAAGGCCCGAGTTGCCTGATGCCATGTTTTCATATGAATTAATATGTTATCTCTATTGTTGTCTATAAGGAAAAGCTACCCATATTCATTATGTACGAGGTCAATTTTTTTTATGGCAGTTAAAATTAACGTAGTTATATGACCGGAACCTAACCAACACCTACCTAACCTACGCCTAATCTTTATAGGTTAGGTTAGGTAAAATTAGGTAGCCGAAAAAGTTAAGTTAGGTTAGGTTAGGTAGGTTAGGTAGTTGAAAACAATTAATTCGTGAAAACTTGGCTTATTAGGCAAATTTGGCCTTGCATAGTAGGGTGAGAAGTGCGTTGTGGCTACTAGGTACGACATTATATATATATATATATATATTATATATATAATATATAATATATATAGTATATATATATATATATATAATATATATATATACAATATATATATATATATATATATATATAATATATATATATATATAATATAATAGATTATATTATATATATATATATACTATAATATATAAATGATTAGATTCAGGTTTGAGGAGCAGCAACATCTGCAAATTTGCAGATGATACAAAAATAGATAGGAAAATTAACACGGAAGAAGACTCGCTATCACTTCAAGTTGATCTAAATAGGGTTTTGAAAATGGATCAAAAGATTGGCAAATGCAGTTTAATGCTGATAAATGTAAAGTTCCGAGGCTAGGTATGATGATAGAGTTACAAGATACGAGCTTGATGGTGTTGAGATTGCGAAGTCGGATTGCGGAAAGGGATCTGGGAGTGTATGATTAGTAAGAATTTAAAACAAAAGGATCAATGCCTGAATGTTTGTAATAAGGCAAATAGGACACCGGATTTTAATATAAGCGTTAGTAACAAGACACGTGGTCTTGTTCTTCAGCTATATTTGCTCTGGTTAGGCCCCATTTAGATTATGCTGTTCAGTTTTGACGCCATACTATAGAATGGATATAAATTCACTTGAACGTGTCCAGCGTAGGATGGCTATGTTAATTCCCCAAATTAGAATCTTTCATATGAAGAAAGATTAACAAAGCTTAAGTTGCATTTACTGGAAAGGCGAAGAGTTAGGGGTGACATGATAGAGGTATACAAGTGGATGAATGGACATAACAGAGTGTATATTAATAGGGTATTAAAAGTATCAACACAAGACAGAACACGAAACAATGGGTATAAATTGGATAAGTTTAGATTTAGGAAAGACTTGGTTAAATACTGGTTCGGTAACAGGGTTGTTGATTTGTGGAACCAATTACCGCATAACGTGGTGGAGGTGAGGTCCCTCGATTGTTTCAAGCGTAGGTTGGACATGTATATGAGTGGGATTGGATGGTTATAGATAGGAGCTGCCTGGTATGGGCCAATAGACCTTTTGCAGTTACCTTTGTTCTTATGTTCGTATGTTCTTATATCTTGTAATAATCCTCAAATTATCCTAAAATATACCTGGCGATAAGTTTTCAATCTACTTTAATGTATCTTCTTTTTTTGTCAAATTTCTTATACAATTTTATTTATACTTACAATGCATTTTTATACCTTCTTGCAGTGTATTTTTATACTTTCTTACAATATATTTTTATACTTTTTTACAATGTACCTGTAAACATATCTTTTAATTTTGCTAGAAATTACCTACTTAAAATTTTAATTTAGATTAAGGATCTGCCCGAAACGATATGCGTGTTAGTGACTTTACAAGAATGTAAAACTTCAATTCTCTGCATTCTCATTAGCCCAATGTACATTGTTGTATAATAAAAAAAATGAAATAATAAATAGGGTAGAATTAGCATTATTAAATCTACCTTCCAAGATTTGTGTAAGCGGTTACACCTGGCAGGTAGGGAAATTAATTATACAGTCCTCCATTTATCGTCCAATTAATCATTTAGTAATAACAACGAAATACCTGCTGGAAATTCCCACAGCACCACCCCATGCCCCAACTTAAACATGCATGCCAATGACGCACACGTTACCTACCACTGTCACCACCAGCACAGCCACCCTGCTACAACCTAATACATGGTTACCACCTTCCACTACCTGTATCCCACCCTGCCACAACCTTATAGATGCATATGGTGCCCACCTCTCACTGTCACCATCAGTACCTCAACCCTGCCACGACCTTATACATGCATATGGTGCCCACCTCTCACTGTCACCATCTGCACCTCAACCCTGCCACAACCTTATAGATGAATATGGTGCCCACCTCTCACTGTCACCATCTGTACCTCAACCCTGTCACGACCTTATACATGCATATGGTGCCTACCTCTCACTGTCACCGTCTGTACCTCAACCCTGCCACAACCTTATACATGCATATGGTGCACATCTCCCACTGTCACCTCTACCATGCCACAATTTTATTCATGCATAAGGTGTACACCTTCCAGGTGTCACCACCTGCATCCCCATTCTGCCACAATCTTATTCATGCATATGGTACACACCACCCACTGACACCACCACCCTGCCTCAACCTTATAGATGCATATGGTGCCCACCTCTCACTGTCACCACCTGCACCCCCACCCTGCAACAACCTTATACACGAATACGGTTCACACCTCCTTGAGGTTATCTTGAGAGGTTATCTTGAGATGATTTCGGGGCTTTAGTGTCCCCGCGGCCCCGTCCTCGACCAGGCCTTCACCCCCAGGAAGCAACCCGTGACAGCTGACTAACACCCAGGTACCTATTTTACTGCTAGGTAACAGGGGCATTAGGTGAAAGAAACTCTGCCCATTGTTTCTCGCCGGCGCCCGGGATCGAACCCGGGAACACAGGATCACAAGTTCAGTGTGCTGTCCGCTCGGCCAACCGGCTCCCGCTGTCACCTCCTGCATCCCCATCCTGTCATAATGTTATTCATGCATATGGTACATGCCACCCACTGTCATCACCTGCACCACCACCCTGCCTCAACCTTATAAATGCATATGGTGCACATCTTCCACTGTCACCACCTGCACCCCACCCTGCAACATCCTTATACACGCATACGGTTCACACCTCCTACTGTCACCTCCTGCATCCCCATCCTGTCACAATGTTATTCATGCATATGGTACATGCCACCCACTGTCATCACCTGAAACCATAACCCTGCCACAACCTTATTCATTCATATGGTGCCTGTCGGGAAAAAACGATCTAGTTTAATAATCCTTGCTACAATATGCAGATAATTGCGCTACTGTTCTTGTACTAACCTATTAACCGATACTAATACAAATTAATTTAATAACTTGTTCAAAGAAAACGAGAATATAGTGGAATTTTTTCCCCAAATATGGGACATATATTTTCACGCCATAAAATATCGATATGAAACATATAAAATATCACTAAAACCTCAGGTATAGTGGTAAAATAAATAAAAGGCCATTCCCTTTGACTGGATCAAATTAATTCATAATTCAATTAATTCAATTTATTCATTCACACGAACCACCACTCTAGAGGGTGGCCTTACAGATGAGTGGACAGCGCTTCGTTTCGTAGTCCTGAGGTTCCAGGTTCTATCCCGTTGGAGGCGGAAAGAAATAGGGAGAGTTTCATTCACCCTGGTGCCCCTGTCACCTAGCAGTAAACAGGTACCTTGGCGTTAGAAAGCTGCTACGGGCTGCTT
This sequence comes from Procambarus virginalis, assembly GCA_020271785.1. NCBI lineage: Eukaryota > Metazoa > Arthropoda > Malacostraca > Decapoda > Cambaridae > Procambarus > Procambarus virginalis. The sequence continues at coordinate 8,483 of WNGS01074631.1, read as the reverse complement.
CCTGGGAATGTGTGTGGGGGAAAAAAAGTTGATTGACAGTTGAGAGGCTGGCTAAAAGAGCCAAAGCTTAACCCCCTCTTCCCCAAGCACAACTAGGTGAATGCAACTAGATGAATACAACCTTATTGATGCATATGGTGCCCACCTCCCATTGTCACCACTTGCACACCAACCCGGCCACAATCTTATACTAGCATGTTGTGCACACCTCCCACAGTCACCACCTGCACCCCCACTTTGCCACAACCTTTCAACCCGTCCTCTTAAAAATAACGTCACTTTAGGCTCGTATGCGCGCTATGGGCAAATTTGGACGTAATTTGAAATGAAATCGACTCACAAAAGTGACGTACTGTTCCGTTTTCTGTTTGAGTCGTCCGGCTTACTTGGCAAGTTAAGAAGAGGCAATTAACTTTCCATTAACGTTTTTCTTAACGTTTTGAAACTTTATGAGAATTTCTTGCCCACCTAACCTACCAGAGGACCCTTAACTTACCGTTGTTGAAAAAAAATCCCAAATTTATTTTCATTTTTTTTCATTTTCAAATTACGTCCATATTCGGCCAAACGGGCAAACGGCCAAAAGCGATGTTCTTTTTAAGAGTATTCAAGCATATGGTGGACACTTCCCACTGTCAACAGCTGCACCCCCACCTTGCCACCACCTTATATAGATACATGGTGCACACCTACCATTTGTCACCACCTGCACCACCACCCTGCCACAACCTTGTACATGCATATGGGGCACACCTTCCACTGTCACCACCTGCACCCCTAACCTGACACAATGGGGCGCCGGTGGCTGTGTGGATAGCACGCTGGACACGTAATCCTGTGGCCCGGGTTCGTTTCCCGGCGCCGGCGAGAAACAAAAATGGGCAGAGTTTCTTGCACCCTGACGCCCCTGTTACCTAGCAGTAAACAGGTACCTGGGAGTTGCACAGTGGTTACGGGCGGCTTCCTGAGGGTGTTTGTGTGTGTGTGAAAAAAATAGTAACAGTTGATTGACAGTTGAGAGGCGTGCCGAAAGAGCAGAGCTCAACCCCAGCAAGCACAACTAGGTGAATACAACCTTATACATGCATATGGTGCCCACCTCCCACTTACACCACATGCACACCTTCTCTGCCACCACCTTGTAATTGCATAGTGCACACCTCCCACTGTCAACACCTGCACCCCCCACCCTGCAACAACCTTATACATTCAGATCGTGCACACCTCCCACTGTTACTACCTGCAATACCACCCTGCCACAGCCTTGTAAATGCATATGGTACACACCTCCCACTGCCACCACCTGCACCACCACCACTCTGCTACAATCTTATTTATGCATATGGTACTCACCTCCCACTGACACCACCTGCACCTCCCTCCTGCGACAACCTTATTCATGCATATGGTAAATACTTTCCACTGTCACAATCTGCTCCACCCCTCTGCTACAACTTTATACATGCATATAGTGCTAACCTCCCACTGTCACCACCTGCACTTCAAACTGCCACAACGTTATTGTCAGAGAGTGCCTCTCTGAGCTAGCTTACACATAGTAGATAGAGGGAGAAAATCGATATTTTGGCCTTAGTAAATTTCAGAGATGTGCATGGGTGTGCACAAAAAAATTTCTCCTATAACATCTCCCTTGTTATAGGAGATAGGAGGCCGAAATTATTTGTCTTGGGAATGCAGATACTTTGAGCTATCCAGAGAACTAACGAGCGTTGCTGTAGTATTCGGGATGAATATTTACAGCTTTTGCCTGAACTCTGGCTTGAAGTCGCCTAGCGACAAGGAGAGAGAGAAAAGAGAGGACCGCCGGACTGGCACCTTGAACCAACGGTCGCCGTGACGTCACGTCACTGGCAGGTTTCTCTCATTGGGGCAGGCACCACGGCCCACTGAGATGCCCGTACCTGATTGGTCCGGCTTCAACCCCAAGGGGAGCCGCGGCACCGGCCTCCCGCCAAAAGCACACCATTCTGTCCTGAAGCGCTGCCTCTCGTAGACGTGGTCGCCTCTGTTCCGGCTAGAGCAGAGGTTTAGTCCTGTCTATATCAAGGTTTATCCAGCTTAAGTGACTCTACTCTGTCCCAACATTATCGTCGCAGAATCCGGTAATTGCAGGGTGCTGCTAGAAGTCCCATAACGAAGTTACTAGATACAAAATGTTCTATGTAAGCCATCATGTGTTACCCCACAGGTGCAATTGGACTGTGTCAAGTTTATCTAGTTTCATCGGCTTTAGGGAGAGCGATCTGCTATCATATCGCTCGGAAATTTGTGAGAAAGGAATCGGGGAATGCGATTCCAAGTGTTTGAGTGAAAAATACATCATAATATTTAAATTATAGGGATTTGTGGATTCTGTTATTTTCCGTCCATCCTGTGTTCACCCCGTGCATCTTCCGTGGTGCCCCAAAGATATTCCAGCATTTATTCAGTCAGCCTTCAGCAAAATTGACGCTAGTGTGAATAACCGGTGTATATTGTGAGTGCGCTTCCAAAGTTTATTAGTGCGGAAGCCAAGCCATTCTCGGCCTTAGCATTGCGTGCACGGCTACCTCAGCCACCGCCGCCCAGGCTGCACACCCATGCCTCGTATCTCATCGCGCTACTCTGAGGCAGCCTCAGCCGCCTCCTCACCCCTCATCTTACTCCACCACCTCGAGCTTCAATGAACAGCAGAGGAATTAGTGAGTGTGAATGCTAACGAAAGTGTATGTAATTACTGGTAATTAACGTTAGTACTCAAACCATTGTTTCTCTGTATCATTTGTCCACGCCAAATTCCTGGTGTAGACCCATTCAGCCGTTCAGTGTTTATTCTCTATAATCCCTCTATGGGACCGAGTTCGATTCCCAAGGAAGCACGATAAGTAAAGTCCTAATATAGCTATTCTGTGTACAGGCGATGAGTCACAATAACGTGGCTGAAGTAGTTTGACCAGACCACACTAGAAGGTAAAGGGTGAAGACCGAAACGTCGTCGTCCCTTCACCTTCTAGTGTGTTGTCTGGTCAAACTATTCTGTGTTATTACTGTAGCTGGACCTGAAGTGTGATTGTCATATTACATTACATTAATTACACATTTAGTGACTCCGTGTTGTGAATGGGGTTTTAATTGTGTTTAGTGTGGTTTCAATATTATACCATCACTGTGTGTTTATCCATGTTCATGTCGTTCTTCTTTACTTCAAGGTGACATGCTGTAATTAACAAGTAGGAGTATTGTGTGTTATTACTTTATTATTTTATTGACACGAGTGTCAATGTGTTGTGTTGTTCAGTGCTGTGGTGACGCACTGTATGGTGTACTGTTTATGTCGGTCTATATGACCCAGTGTTCTTTGACTTTGTACTCACCTATTTGTACTCACCTATGTGTGTCTGTAGGATCGAGCATTGACTCTTGGATCCCGGTGTTTGTGTTCATTACTGTGTACTGTTTGTATTGGTCTACGTGACCTGGTGTTGATTAACTAAGTGATATTATTGTGTACTGTTTGCATTGGTCTACGTGACCCGGTGTTGTTTAACTAAGTGATATTATTTTGTACTGTTTGCATTGGTCTACGTGACCCAGTGTTGTTTGACTCAGTGATCATTTTCTTTACATGTAAGCATGCAATTAAATACAATAAAACCAAGAAAAAAACGCAAACAACTAAACATAGCAAACCACCAATACACCGGCCTGAAGGGCCGACAACAAGGAAACAGAAAAAAACAAGCACATCGCATGACAGATACAGTATACAACAATAAAATTTACCACACAAAAGTATAATACAAAATACCCAAAACCCCCAACCCAATAACATAATCACAGGAACAGTACAAGGTAAAACAAGGCACCGGCCTCGTCAATTACAAAAGGAGTGGCACTAGAACATAATGACAAGAAAACACATGAAATAAATACCATGCAACGAAAAACAAAAATGAAATACATAAAACATGGATAAAAACACCACCACCAATACAAAACAAAATGAACAAAAACAGGCAAGGACAAGCAAGCACCCATAAGGGCACTGAACAGCACACAAACAAGCGCACAGATTTTTTTTTTAATTTTATTTTTACATGCAAAGCATGCAAGGTAAATACAATAAAAACAATACAGAATACAAAACGGAACAAAATAAAACAATAGACCACCGGCCAGAAGGGCCAACAGCACAGCACAACAAACCACAAACACGTGAAATGCATAGAAAATTACAGCATACAACAAGGCACAAGGCATAACACAATGGCAAACTAGCAATCACAGTAACTATCACAAAACAAATTCTTCATAAAAAAAACACACATCAAAAAGCATACAGGAAACATAACAGTACAAACAATACATTTCAAACAAAACAAAGAACACGTACAACAGGTAAAGCAATATGAAAACACCAGGTCAAACATACAGCACAGAAACAATACAGGAAGAAAAACACACCAAACCACTCGCCCCGTAACCAACAAAGGGCGAGGCCAAAACAAACAATAATAATAAATAATAAATAAGCAAACCACGCAAACCAGAAAACAAAACAGGTACATACACAACAATAAACATGCACTGGCCTGAAGGACCGAGAATAAAACACAACATAAAGGACATCAAGAAACATAACAAGATACAGCGCACAGTACCCAACTAAGATTACCAACAAAAACTACAGTAACATGAAATCAGCGTACATATTTGCCCGGGTACCCATCCTGCGGATATCGCACATTTACGTCTCCCAAAGCATCCACGACGTCCAGGAGGTGTGGCCTAACACCGGGGGCGCCATGTGAACCGGAATCCCGGAAACAAACGCCCGCAGACGTGGAACCCACACCGTGTCCCTCCGGGTGCCAACAGTCGCCACCCGATCCCATACACCCGGAACCCGTCCACCAGTAAAGTCCTCCGGCCGTTCAAGCAGCAGGAACTCGGCAACCCGGGCCACCAGGTCCTGAATGGTCGCAGGAGGGGGCTCGACAGAGGGCTCAACAGATGGCACCACCACAGGGGCATCAGCGGCCGAGGGCACACCACTAGACGACTGCAGTGATCCATGGCGACACACATCCTTTCTTAAAGTCACCACCAGGCCACGCCCAGCACCAGCATCTTCACCACCCCCGGCACCGGAAGCCACCACACCCCACTGCGGAGAGCCCCCGGGCAGGGAAGGAACAGGAGGCACATCCGAGACACAGGCACCAGCCTCAGCAGGCACATGTACCTCCGCCACCACCAACCGTGGAGACAACGATCCATCTGGAGCCACGCAGTCAATATCAGAAGACCCACAGTCACCGAATTCCTCAACATCAGCCCAGGCAGTAGACGAACGCCGGGAACGTTTGGGCTCCGGCCGGATATCGTCAGAGCCGGAAGCAGACCCAGAAGCACGGCCACCACTAGCCGGACGAACCGACGCCCGACGCAGAACGGCAGCAGCCTCTACCACAGGAGGAATCGGACCACACACAGCAGAAGGCTCCGCAGCTACCCCAACACCCAGCATAGCAGGGATCCGAGGCGCAGACGCAGGGCCAGGATCCGCAACCGAAGACGAGGAAGCAGACGGCAAAGCTCCACAGGGATCACCAGGAAGGTCCACGGGAGCTGCAGGGCCAGAGTCACGGACAGGAGGAACACCCGACGGCACCGCAACCCCCGGAGGAGGGTCTGCGACAACCAGAGGAACGTCGGGTGACGCTGGGGGAGCCTCAGCAGAGAACGGGGCGCTCAACTCCTCACCCCCGGAGTCCTCCTCCAGAGGGAGCGGCGGGAAATCCTCTTCACGGAACAAGTTCACTGGAGCGACCGGATCAGCAGTACACCCGGCAGCCTGATGCCCAGACAAGCCACACCGGAAGCAAGTACGGGGTTGATGGGCATAAAACACCCTCACGTAGTATCCCAACAGACGGACAGTGGACGGAATGTCCGACTTCAGTCGCATCCCGAGGGTCCGAATGTTGGTCTTTACACCCGAATACGTGCCGGACGAAAGTGTGTTCATTCGCACACTGATGACAGAGCCGTACCTCTGGAAGAATCGCCAGAGAAGTGCCTCAGGAAACTCCATGGGAGCGCCGTGAACACTGACGTATGTCATAGCTTCACTACGGTCCAAAACTGTCACAGACTCGGAGCCGTCCTGCAGCTGCAAAGTACGGCCCTCGTACCTCCGTAGAAAATCACGGTACACCGCCTCACCCACAAACTTGATGATGACACGGTGAGCAGTCACCAGCTCCACACCATAAATGTCCCGAACCGGGACTCGAAGCATGTCACTCAACACCACGTCCACCAGCGGGTAACCAGCACGGCTAGTAAACTCCAAACCTATGGAGTTTAGCCGCACGACAGCCGGAATAGGGCAGCCCATCGTGAACCTGGGACACAAGCCACGTCAGCAGCGACACCCAGGTCTACACACCTCGCCGGGTCAACAACAACTGCAGCCGCCGGACGGAACAACCGTACCCCACGACAGCTGGAGCAGTTCTCCTCAAAGTTTATTAGTGCGGATGCCAAGCTATTCTCGGCCTTAGCATTGCGTGCACGGCTACCTCAGCCACCGCCGCCCAGGCTGCACACACATGCCTCGTATCTCATCGCGCTACTCTGAGGCAGCCTCAGCCGCCTCCTCACCCCTCATCTTACTCCACCACCTCGAGCTTCAATGAACAGCAGAGGAATTAGTGAGTGTGAATGCTAACGAAAGTGTATGTAATTACTGGTAATTAACGTTAGTACTCAAACCATTGTTTCTCTGTATCATTTGTCCACGCCAAATTCCTAGTGTAGACCCATTCAGCCGTTCAGTGTTTATTCTCTATAATCCCTCTATGGGACCGAATTCGATTCCCAAGGAAGCACGATAAGTAAAGTCCTACTATAGCTATTCTGTGTACAGGCGATGAGTCACAATAACGTGGCTGAAGTAGTTTGACCAGACCACACTAGAAGGTGAAGGGTGAAGACCGAAACGTCGTCGTCCCTTCACCTTCTAGTGTGTGGTCTGGTCAAACTATTCTGTGTTATTACTGTAGCTGGACCTGAAGTGTGATTGTCATATTACATTACATTAATTACACATTTAGTGACTCCGTGTTGTGAATGGGGTTTTAATTGTATTTAGTGTGGTTTCAATATTATACCATCACTGTGTGTTTATCCATGTTCATGTCGTTCTTCTTTACTTCAAGGTGACATGCTGTAATTAGCAAGTAGGAGTATTGTGTGTTATTACTATATTATTTTATTGACACGAGTGTCAGTGTGTTGTGTTGTTCAGTGCTGTGGTGACGCACTGTATGGTGTACTGTTTATGTCGGTCTATGTGACCCAATGTTCTTTGACTTTGTACTCACCTATGTGTGTCTGTAGGATCGAGCATTGACTCTTGGATCCCGGTGTTTGTGTTCATTACTGTGTACTGTTTGTATTGGTCTACGTGACCTGGTGTTGATTAACTAAGTGATATTATTGTGTACTGTTTGCATTGGTTTACGTGACCCGGTGTTGTTTAACTAAGTGATATTATTTTGTACTGTTTGCATTGGTCTACGTGACCCAGTGTTGTTTGACTCAGTGATCATTTTTTTACATGTAAGCATGCAATTAAATACAATAAAACAAAGAAAAAAACGCAAACAACTAAACATAGCAAACCACCAATACACCGGCTTGAAGGGCCGACAACAAGGAAACAGAAAAAAAACAAGCACATCGCATGACAGATACAGTATACAACAATAAAATTTACCACACAAAAGTATAATACAAAATACCCAAAACCCCCAACCCAATAACATAATCACAGGAACAGTACAAGGTAAAACAAGGCACCAACCTCGTCAATTATAAAAGGAGTGGCACTAGAACATAATGACAAGAAAACACATGAAATAAATAACATGCAACGAAAAACAAAAATGAAATACATAAAACATGGATAAAAACACCACCACCAATACAAAACAAAATGAACAAAAACAGGCAAGGACAAGCAAGCACCCATAAGGACACTGAACAGCACACAAACAAGCGCACAGATGGTACATCAACACACGTACTTTGCTAGAAATTTGTCTATTGGAACCTCACATTAAACGCCTCTCAGTGCAACCACCTCACAGCATCGTCCTCATCCACGAGATGGATGAGGACGTCCTCATCCACCAACGCATAGCATCCGGAACCTCGGAAACAAAGACCTACAAACTGGGTACCCAAAGGTATCACATCCTAGGGAAACGGTCGCCACGCGCCCCCCACACTAAGGGAAGCCTCGCAGCACTAAAGGCCGCTCAGAAAAGGAAAAAACGGGGCAATCCGATGCCAGTGACCCGGTGGCATCACATACGCGACAACACATCCTTCGGTACCCCAACCATTTCCCATACGGTAGACGGAGTGGCAGAGGGCAACACTACATGGGCACCCGCGACAACGTCCACACA
>WNGS01074619.1:0-11227 GCA_020271785.1 Procambarus virginalis | reverse complement strand
AAAAATAAACATAAGGAAGATCGGGGAAAATTCGTGTTAGAATTATTAATCTTATATATAAATTGACCAATTGTCTACGGAAAGATGCTAACCAAAATACTAATAGATAATATATATATATATATATTATATATATAATATAATATAATATATATATATGCAAACAAGCCTGTAATTGGTCCCCAGGACTAGAAAAAACTAAAAACTGTTGATGGTAAATGATAAATCAATTCTCCAAAATTCATTTTTATTTCTAGTCTGACGCAACACTTGAGCGCGTTTGATAAAGCTTATTACATTTTTCAAAGACTTTAGTTTACACACACATCAACTTGAACTGAACAGAGTTTAAACAGCTTGATTTTCATTTTTATACCTGCATTTGGGTGAGGTGAAATGTTACAATGGTTTTTAGATGACGTGAAAACAATCTTTCAACAAAACACAGAACACGGAAACAATGGGTATAAGCTAAAGGAAGAATAGATCTGTAACTGCAGAGGGCCTATTGGCCCATATTTCTTGATGCTTCTATATTGGAGCGGAGTCTTGAAGTGGGTGGAATATAGTTGTGCATTATTGGCTGTTGATTGCTGGTGTTGACTTCTTGATGTGTAGTGCCTCGCAGATGTCAAGCCGCCTGCTGTCGCTGTATCTATCATGATTTCTGTGTTGTTGGCTAAGGATTTCTCTGGTGATGGTTTGGTTGTGGGAAGAGATTATATGTTCCTTAATGGAGCCCTGTTGCTTATGCATCGTTAAACGCCTGGAAAGAGATGTTGTTGTCTTGCTTATATACTGAGTTTTTTAGGCTTACAGTCCCCAAGAGGGCATTTGAAGGCATAGACGACGTTGGTCTCTTTTAGAGCGTTCTGCTCAGTGTCTGGAGAGTTTCTCATGAGTAGGCTGGCCGTTTTCTTGGTTTATAGTAAATAGTCAGTTGTATCTTCTGATTTTTGTCTGTAGGGATAACATTTCTATTAACAATATCTTTCAGGACCCTTTCCTCCGTTTTATGAGCTGTGGAAAAGAAGTTCCTGTAAAATAGTCTAATAGGGGGTATAGGTGTTGTATTAGTTGTCTCTTCAGAGGTTGCATGGCGTTTCACTTTCCTTCTTATGATGTCTTCAACGAAACCATTGGAGAAGCCGTTGTTGACTAGGACCTGCCTTACCCTACAGAGTTCTTCGTCGACTTGCTTCCATTCTGAGCTGTTGCTGAGAGCACGGTCGACATAAGCGTTAACAACACTCCTCTTGTACCTGTCTGGGCAGTCACTGTTGGCATTTAGGCACATTCCTATGTTTGTTTCCTTAGTATAGACTGCAGTGTGGAAACCTCCGCTCCTTTCCATGACTGTTACATCTAGAAAGGGCAGCTTCCCATCCTTCTCCATCTCGTAAGTGAAACGCAACACAGAATTCTGCTCAAATGCCTCCTTCAGCTCCTGCAGATGTCTGATATCAGGTACCTGTGTAAAAATGTCATCAACATACCTGCAGTATATGGCCGGTTTCAAGTTCATGTCGACTAAGACTTTTTTCTCGATGGTACCCATGTAGAAGTTTACCCCGTTTTATACCCCGTTCTGGCTTGTGTTGAAAATCTATTTTCACATCATCCAATACTATTGTAACATGTCACCTCACCCAAATGCAGGTATATAAAATCGAAGATGTTTAAGCTCTATTCTGTTTAGTTGTGTGTGTGTGTGTAAACTAAAGTCTTTGAAAATGTAATAAGTTTTACGAAACGCGCTCAAGTGTCACGTCAGACTAGAAATAAAAATGAATTTTGGAGAATTGATTTTTCATTTACCATCAACAGTCAAAAGAAACATAAGAAAGATCGAGAAAATTCGCGTTAGAATTATTAATCTTACTTTTTCGTTCATATTTAATAATATATGTCTACAGGAAAGACTGCTACCAAAATATACTAATATATTGTGATGATGATCTCTTCCCAGAGATTGAGCCTGCTTTTTCTTCTTATCGTCACGTTCCCAGTAATATGCAAGATACGTTTTACAGTGGCTTAAACGTATATCAAGACCAGCCACGCACCTGCAAACTCCCTCTCCCCCCACTCCTGCACACCTGGTCGACCCGCCAACTGCTACTCCCAGCCAAACTACCGACTTGCGGCCGTCCTGCATTCTCATTGGCCGTTCGACAACACACCACTCCAGCTCCACGCCAATCACATCCCTCGCCAAGCAATGTTGGAGTCACTGGCAGCCCTACCAGTCAGAATATATCTAGTGCTCTTGCTGTGAACACCTACTTGACCCACCTTGTGTGATCAAATAGAGGTTGATAGCTTGCGCATATATTCCCAGCACCATTTATCTTTGTATTCCTGTTAACCCTTAAACTGCGCAACGCGCCTGCAGGCTCACGTCTGGTTTGCGCAACGCGCCTCCGGGTATTTGTATTTTTCACGTTCCATTCAAAACTCCCGCGGCTACACGGGGTTCACATCAGCTTCCTCAGGGCTCTTGTAAACAGACACCATCTTTAAAAAAATCGTGGTCCACATTCCCGGGTGTGGGAGCCTCAGTAGTGATTGAGCAACCAAGGCTGGCGCTCGCAGCATGAGCGCACAGCACTGCTGTTTAGCGTGTGACCACAGCATCACCTAATAATGTCAAAATATATATATAACTTGTATTATTTAGCTATGATAGTGTTATAGAAGAGCCTGAGTGTGATAATGACTGGGTACAATGTTCAAATATCAGTGATTCACTGCTGTTCACGATGTTCACAGCACTAGCCACAGCATCACAGCATTATTTCGTCCATCTAGGAATATTCAAATGATTTCTTAGGTTCCTTTTCAAAATAAACATGTGGTCAATTATTCATTTACAGGAATTAGTGACCAGGATTGTGGTTATAATTAGCATTGTGCGTAGTATTGTGGAAGGAGGAATTTTGGTGAGGGAGGGAGGGAGAGAATTGAGGTAGCCTCATTGTGTGTGTGTGGCAGCCACTCTTGTTTTACTCACCATACCAGCTTAGTGGTTTGCTATGGGTAAAACATATGTACATGGGTATATATAGTGTGTGTATATAGTGTAAGAACAACAACAGGAGAATGTTGAGAGGAGCTATTTTGGTGAGGGAGGTGACGTAATCGTAGCGTCATCTGCTGTGTGATTTTTCATGCAGTGTATGGTGGCCACTGTACTGATTGGACACAATACCGGCTTACTTGCATAGTTCTGGTAAATAAAACATGTAGATAGGTATATAGAACATGTGTAATAAGAACTATAACAGTATGGTGGGAGGAGCAATGTTGGCGAGTAAGATGTTGGAGTGAGGGAGACTGGCTGGGTGTGGCTGCTCTCACTCGAGGTGTTCTGAATGTGTTCATGGCCAAATGCTCCCATTGGCCCATACGAGGCAGCTGTTATTGGCATATACGAGGCAGCTGCTATTGGCCCATACGAGGCAGCTGCTATTGGCCAATATGAGGCAGCTGCTATTGGCCCATAAGAGGCAGCTCCTATTGTCCCATACGAGGCAGCTGCTATTGGCATATACGAGGCAGCTGCTATTGGCCCATACGAGGCAGCTGCTATTGGCCCATATGAGGCAGCTGCTGTTGGCCCATATGAGGCAGCTGCTATTGGCACATACGAGGCAGCTGCTATTGGCCCATACGAGGCAGCTGCTATTGGCCCATACGAAGCAGATGCTACGCGATGTTCTGAATGTGTTGATGGTGAATGTATATAGTGTGTGACAGTGTATAGTGTGTAAATAGATTGTATATATACATAAATTAGCATGATACATAGTAAATGTGTGCTGTATATGTGTACACAAGTGTCATGCACGTAACACAGTGTCTTTGAACAGTACGGATGTTTTACTGCCATAATATAGTGTACGTGTTCACTATACATAGGATTAGCACGTAAAAACAAATAAAATGTATTTGGAATTGTGCGAAAATAATGAACGAAAATATATTCGTGGCAACTCGCGCACCCCGCCCCGAGCGCCCTACTGGCCCCGGGAGCGTACGTCACGGGCGAACAGGGAATGATGACGTCACGCCCCAACTTACGGACCCCATAGCAGCCAAAGTAAGTACAATTTCGATTTTTTTTCTACATACCCATACTGAGGGAAGGGTTTCCGACACTTTAAAAAAAAAAAAATAATTTTTTCCTGAGAATTTATTTCCTGCGCACTGCGGGGGTGTCATATTTGGAGGCAACGCAGATAAGGGGTTAACGTAACCAGTTCCCCCCCCCCTTTTCAGTTTGTTATATATATTTTTACGTCTTTTACTTTTACATTATTTTAAATGCCAAGGAATTGTCTTTATTTTATTTTGTTTTCTGGATTAAGTAAAGTGCATTTTTTATATTTGTGTTTTCGTGTATCTTACCTTACCTTACCACAGATTATCAGACAAGCAGTCACTTTTTTTTCCTTTTTTTTATAATAACTTACATGTATGTGGCCCAGCATTGACATCTGCTATTTGGAAGACTGCCGACCACCATTTCCAACACGTTACCGTCACAATATAAATATATATATATATATATATATATATATATATATATATATATATATATATATATATGTATATATATATATATATATATATATATATATATATATATATATATATATATATATATATATATATATATATATATATTTCTCTTTCCAGGCGATTAACGATGCATAAGCAACAGGGCTCTATCAAGGAACATATAATCTCTTCCCACAACCAAACCATCACCAGAGAAATCTTAACAAACAACACAGAAATCATTGATAGATACAGCGACAACAGGCGGCTTGACATCTGCGAGGCACTACACATCAAGAAGTCAACACCAGCAATCAACAGCCAATTAATGCACAACTATATTCTACCCACTTCAAGACTCCGCTCCAATATAGAAACATCAAGAAATACGGGCCAATAGACCTTCTGCAGTTACAGATCTATTCTTCCCTTTAGCTTATACCCATTGTTTCGTGTTCTGTGTTTGTTCTCACCTCACCCCAAACCATTGTAATATATATATATATATATATATATATATATATATATATATATATATATATATATATATATATATATATATACTGTGTCATATCGAGTTACAACACCATCGATTGTTATGATCTCAGCCTATAGGAGAAACGAGTCTCCCCCCCTTGAGAGTTATTCAACAAACCTGACCTAACTAGAAGGTATAGGAAATATAGAGGCGATAACACAGATGTAAAATAGTTGGTTGGATTTAATGAACGATTTGTGATTATGGGCAGTGAATAAGAAAATAGAAATATGACTGGTTAGGAGATGTGGACAATTTGCTGGAGGCGTGAGGCTCGCTTCTGAAGGGCTTTGAGCTCACTTGAGGCCAGACATCGCAGGGGGAAAGCCGTGCTCCTTTTGAGCTCCCGTCAGAAAGGAACCCCTAGTGATATATCTCCAAGAGAAGAGAAGTGTGCAGACGTGCCAGCTGTAGAATCGAGCTGGGAAGTTGTGGTCTCAAGTCTTGGATGGCGAGGAGAGTATTAGGCCGCCCAGAGACATTTTCGTGGGCTGTGGAAGCGCCCAGATCAGACATCATCAGAGGGAGAGGGCCCTCAACTAGGCAATCTGTGGTAAGCACGATTTAAGCCAGTTCATAGTGATTGCTTGTAGTTGGTCGTATGCCCAGCGACAGTAGCAATGTTTATTTATATGTTAGACATGTTTTGGTAAGGCAGGAAGCCTAAATAAGAGGACGAAGATGAGAGAGACAGCTGGAGGGACGAGCAGCGCGTCCTCTTCCGTCGACCGCCTGAAGCCAACTGATGGAGCCCAGCTCCTGGCGGCGGAGGACCCTCCCAGAGTGAGTGAGGAGCCGCCCTCCGGGCGAGGTGGAGCATGGACCAGCCCAAAACAGGGGAGTCCAATCTCACAGTATGTAGAGAGCAGGTAGAGGTTGGAGGCAAGCATATTTTGTGGTTATTTTTGTTTATGTGTTTAAAGGGAAATATTTTTATTGGAGTGTGAATGGGTTGCAGGTTTGTCTTTGGGGACGAAGTTGCTGAGAACTTCGAAGCCAACACAGAGGGAATAATTGATTGACTCCAAGGTAGTGGAGGAGAGGACCTCGAGCTGCGAGGAGAAGCAATGAAGAGGAGTGTCACGTGCTTCTGTAGAGGTGGTGAAGCCTCATATTTGCTCGAGGAAACTTCACGGTGTAGCAGCCAGGAGAGCTGCGGAGGACCCTAGTAGAAGTAGTGAAGCACCATAGTTGTTCAAGGAAACTTCATGGTAGCAGTCTGGAGGAGCTGCAGAGGATCCTGGTAGAAACCTGGAAGAACCTGAAAAGATCAGGGTAGTGAACTTCCAGATGTGGAAGATAAGCTCTAAATGTTCACTTGTAGGGAGTTGATAGAGTGTTTGTCTTTAGCGCGTAAGACGCATTGAAAGGCGAGTGATAGTTTGCCATTTTTGTACCAAGGTGTTTATACTGAAGTTTAGAGTTACAGACGTAGGCTGGATTACCTACAGATGTATGTGTTCTAGGACTGATAGGGTGATATTGATAATTGTTGTGTATCAAGGAACGTTTATACTGATATATATGTTATTGCATTCATATGCTGATTTTCCTTGTACATGTTTATAGATATATATATTCTCTTGCTGATAGTACAACATTGTATTATAGGACTTGACCTATTTGAGGAGGTTGGTAATATTAGGCGGTTAATCAGGAGATAGAACACCACTTGATAAGCTGATGATAGAGTTCTGATGGCGTTGGAGTGCAACCTGACTGAAATAGTATAGAGTGTAGGATTCATTATTATTATATGTGTGTATGTATTGTGTATGTGCTCTGTCCAGTAAATGTATTCAAATTTGCTGGTGTTTGACCTTGTCCTAGTGAGGCTTCTCAGGAAGTAGTAAAGAAAGAGAGAGAGGGAGAGAAAGAACCAAGAACCACTGCTGTGGACAGGGTAGAACAGAAAACTAATAAGTCAAAGGGGATTCAGGAAATCATCTCACATAAGGAGAGAGTTAGCACTTTCGTGCTTTCTGGGAAGCATAAAAAAACTTACCCTGTGTGCTTTGGGCGTCTCGCGCGCTTAAGCGGTAGGAGCGAAAAGTGTATACTCTTTTTACTGTCCTGACACTAATTGTAGACCTACGTATTTAAATTTGGTATCACTGTGTTCGCAATAGAATTCTCTATAAGAACATACATATAAAATACTGCCAAACAGAAACTGTTTGAAACAGTTCAAACAGAAACAGAAGCTCCCGCCAAACTGTTTGGCGAGAGCGCCAAACAGCAACAAATGTTTCCACTCTCTTAATGATTGCGATGACCACATTAATCCTACATCATTGATTATGGTATCATTGGAACCGCAATAAAATTCTCTATACGGACATATGCATATAAATATAGAATCAATGTCGCAACCAACCCACAAGACGGTTGGAAGTGGCTGAAGTGTTACTTGCGGCGGCATATCGGCGCCATACAATTGTTATACCAAGATGAATCACTGCCATGCCGTTTTCTTTAATAAGCTCTTTGGTTATTAGAAAAAACGTAAATTTCATGGTGAACATTTTGAGACTAACTAAAAGAAAATCGCATAATACATAAAATTTATACAATTATTTAACCATTCGACGCACGTGCTAGTCCAGGGAGCAGAATCAGGAGAAAAAGATTGGACGCTTATCGCGTCCGCTAAGCGTGAAAGTGTTAAGAGTCACAGTGGTTCGAGTGGGTATGTGCACGTGACAACGAGGCTAAGTGTCGGAGCCACATCCCCTAAATGTGTCACATTGAGCCCCTCTCCAAGTGCCCGAAGTGCCCAGTGTTATCTCCTGGTAAAGTATAAGCACTCCACCGAGTTGTGGGTTGGGTTGTCCATAAAGAAGGATCAACAACACGACAACACCACCTACCCACACTATAATACGATGTACGGTTATTATAATGGATATTATTTTAATATTTATCTATTTTATTTGGCGTCCTAAGAATAATCCCGTAAAACATTTTTATCACATTATCAAATAAGTTTGGGAGACTTAAATTTTTAGGATACACAATATATCTTACCATGCAAGAACGAATCAAGGCTTTTAAGCACGAAGCATTAATGGAACAAATTCGTTAAAAAACATTTATATGGCGGCATGAGGATAATAGTAAATATCTCTTTAGTTCTTAATATGTAGATAAATGACAAACATATACCTTGTCCAGTGATGTTGGGCCAGCTGGAGCACTTTACTGTGCCCGTGTAGACCGCGTTCTTCACAACTAACTTAAAGGTGCATTGCTCATCTAAAAGTTTGAACTTTCCACTCGTTTTCAATCTGTTAATCAGATTAATGTTCTCATAATTAGACAACGTTAAGATAATGGTTTAGGAAGAAACTCAAATGTAAACTTAAACCTTATGTACTTGACAATCGGCCAATATCATATAATAAAGTCAAATAAAACCTAAACTAAAAGAGAAGAAACCCATAACCTAATTAGGATTAATATCCAATACTCACTTAATAAGCTTGGCAAGAACTTTTTCTATCAAATCCTCAAGTCTATGAGTTACTGTTTAGTTAGGAAGTCCAGGTCTCTGAACTGAACTTTAGAGTCATTAGGCTGCAAGTCCAAGTCACTGGACTGTAAGTTCGGTGTTTTGGACACCGTGGCATAAGCGCCGCCATCACTAGGCGCCGCCATCACCAGCGCCGCCATCACTAGGACACACAGCAATACAGGATGGTTCATCTTCGCTGTTTTCGCCTTGCAAGGGGAGAGGGTGTTCTTGGTGTCTGGTCTCCTAGTGCTGTGTGGTGCTACCATCACTCTATCTGGCTATAAGGCTGCCGACATCAAGTGCCAGACTCTGCCAGGGATGACACTGACCACCCAACGAGGTTGCCAGGGATACCAGACACTGCCACATATCGCTAATGATTAACAGTTTAATTTAATTCGTGCTCATAAACCTAAGTCTTCAGTCTACCATTTTGATATATAGGCTGCTAGTAGCACTGGTATTTTATGAATGTTTGTTGTTATTGTATTTAATAACGTCAAAATCAGTGATAATGGCACACAAGAGAACATTTGCCAGTGCGTAGTGCTGGGCCTGAGGACGTCATGCCAGGCCTGATCATCAAGGAACCCCGGGCTTAGCACACTTTCGGCTGTATGTAAGATGTATGGAAAAATATAATATAGTGTAATAAGCAGAAATAGAAAACCTTCTCAATGTGGAAGCAACATTTAAAGAAAAGGAAAATAATTTAATATCCTTATATAGTCGTGATGACCTGTCGGTTTCCTCCTTTCCTTGCCCTTGCTGCATACCTCTGTCTCTTCCTCCATTGCTTGCTGCCTCCCCCTGTCTCTTCCTTCATTCCTAACGCCTTTTCTGTCTCTTCCTCTATTCCTAGAGGCCTCTCCTGACTCTTCCTCTACTCCTTGCTGCCTCCCTCTATATTTTCCTCCATTGCTTGCTGTCTCCCTCTGTCTCTTCTTCCATTGCTTGCTGCCTTCCTTTCGTCTACTATCCATCTGTGCTAGTCATGACCTCCTCCCCCACTTGCCATTACGATCATAACTCAGGTTATTGTAAACATGTGAAGGTCGGAAGCACCGTCAGAACTTGGCCACATTGTAGTGTGACTCTGAGTTAAACTGATCTTCTTGAGATAATATACGTTACATGTTGTGACGGTGTTCCCCCCTTACATTTCTCCCACGCCAGCTGTAAGAGTCATATCTATTTTACCCGAACGTTCTCTGCGTTCCAGGGAACAATTTGACATATGTGGGAGCATAAGGTGTTCTCGCGTTGGCGAGAAATTAGCTAAAGAAGAGTGTTTTGGCCAGTGGCTTAGGCCCTTTTGGACGCCAAGATGGCGCCGGCCCTACGTTTTCCGCCAAGACGTTTTGACGTCAGTGGCACCAGATTGGTCAAGAACGGTGATGTGGTACAGGAAGCCAATGAGAAACGCCCCTGGCAAGTATGACGTCATGAGTGGAAGGGGTCCAGGCGTCGCGCCCCCGTGGTGCCAGAGAGTTAGATACGACACGTCTTGAAGGGCGGACGTGTGATCGAGGGTCCTATCAGTCTGACACTTTTCGCCCCTCTCCGGTGGATATACGCATCGCCAGTGGTCTGCAGGCATCCTGTGAGGTCTTCCTGAATTCCGTGAGGCGGACAGAAGAGGGAATTGACGAGAAACGAGCAACAAGTGCTCCAGTGACAGGTGCTTAGCAAGAAGTGGAGTCTGAGCAATGACGTGAGGGACGACTGTACAGTTTCACCAGTCAGGTGATGATGTAACGGCTGGGCCAGTTCACCGTGAGGAAGGAGAAGAACGAACTAGCTGGGAATACGAACGACTGCAGCCGAGAGTAAGGACTGCAGATGTAGCTGTGAGGAGGCGACGGCCAGGAGACCGACTCCAACCCTTCAAGAGGTTGTGGAGGAGCGCGGAGCCTGCAGAGAGGAGTAGTACAGAGAAGACGCGATTTTGGGTGTTGGTTGAAGTCCTGGGAAGAGCATCAGTGTGTG
Organism: Procambarus virginalis; assembly: GCA_020271785.1. Lineage (NCBI taxonomy): Eukaryota > Metazoa > Arthropoda > Malacostraca > Decapoda > Cambaridae > Procambarus > Procambarus virginalis. The sequence goes on along the minus strand of WNGS01074619.1, from coordinate 623 downwards.
TGGGGGTGTTCCCTACAGCAAGTCGTGAGCCGGGACCAGGAGCTACAATTTAACCCTTAACTGAGGAGGAATCCACATCATTGATGGTGTAAGTAGGTAATTCAGTTTTTCCCTCCCATTCCCCTTTCGTTAGCTATTAGCCAGAGTATCTTCTATGTCGTGAGCAGAGCTCACAAATGTCTATGTCTCTAGTTAGACACAGTTGTGAAAGGAGATGCAATAGTGCTCTCACGATATATATAATATATATATATATATATAGTATATATATATATAATATATATATTAAATATGACGAAAAAGTAAGATTAATAATTCTAACACGAATTTTCTCGATCTTCCTTAGGTTTCTTTTTACTGTTGATGGTAATATATGTCGTACTACTAGGTACGACATATACATATAATATATATATTATATATATATATATATAATATATATATATATATATATTGTGACGGTAACGAGTTGGAAATGGTGGTCGGCAGTCTTCCAACTAGCAGGTGTTCAGTGCTGGGCCACATATAATATATAAAAAAAAGAAAAGGAAAAAAAAAAGAGAAAAAAAGAATGACTGCGTGATTGGTAATCTGTGGTAAGGTCGGAAATACGAAAGACAATA
>WNGS01074611.1:0-13326 GCA_020271785.1 Procambarus virginalis | reverse complement strand
TTAACCCTTAAATGGCGCATAGCTATATACCATTTGACACCCACAGGCGCATACAAAAAAAAAAAAAAAAATTATTTTTTCTTCCTAACCTGTTAATTTGTGTTCACTGATCACGGGAAAAATAATAAAAAAATCGTAAGTTGAATATATTGGCCGCTATAGGGCAGGGAAGTCTGGCACAAAACAGGCGCTCACTCAGCATGCGTCCCAGGCGGTCTGTTGATCGCCAGCTGTCAGGCCGGAGTTGCCACAAAGAGATAATTGCCTAATTATTTCAATGTCTCTGATTGATTTTCGTAGTTTTTTTGCTGTAATATTATTCAATAGTGTGTAGTGTGATATTTTATATAATGAAATGGGTGAATCATCGCTGTACTCAAAAATATGGTGTGCTATTGTTGATTCAATTATGTTCATCAAACAGTGAACAAATACTTTGTCGGTTGTTACACTATATACACACAGGTTATTATAAGTATCTGCATGTTTTGTTCACCATAACGAACCACTAAGTTGCTATTATGAGTCAAAAAGTAACGAGGAGTGACCGCCGTGTACCAGCCAGCCACTCACGCCCTCCCTCAAGTCATCTGACTCGCCCACATTCTCCTCCCACAATACTGTTTTTGCTTTTATTCACTATATACAGACGCTATATATAAGTATCTACATTCGTGTTCCCATAACGAACCACTAATGGTATAGTTGTATGCTGAGTGGCAGTGGCAGCCGCCACTGGCTGCCACTGCCACTGATGGACCTCACAGTCAGCTGATGGCTGCCGCCCTCAAGGCCACACGCACTAATATTTCTCCTCCAACAATACTGCTTGTGGTGTTATTACGCTATATACACACATTATATATAAATATCTACCGGTTTTATTCACCAACTTGTACAAGTAAACTGGTATGGTGCCCAAAGACGTGATCACCAGTAAACAACACGATAATTCCTGCAGACGACGCTCCTCTCACCAAAAATGGCGGCTCCCAACCTCCTACTCTTGCTGTTTATACCTCTATACACACGTTATATATAAGTATCTACATTTGTGTTCACCATAACGAACCACTAAGCTGGTATGGTGAGTGCAGTCAATAAAAGGTGGCCACACACAGTCAGATAACAACGCCACCACCCTCCCTCCCACAGCATTACTCCTCCCTCCATGGAGCACAGCGCTAAATATCATCACAATCCTCTTATTATCAGACCCATGGTCAGTTTTATCACAGTCAGGGGTCTTCTGTAATAATATTATCGCTACATAATAGCATGAACAAGTATATTATGGCATTTTTAGGCGATGCTGTGGTCACAAGCTGAACAGCAGTGCTGTGAGCTCATGCTGCGTGCGTCAGGCTTGGTAGCTTACTCGATACTGAGGCCCCTAACACCCGGGAGTTTGGCCCACGATTTTTTTTAAAAATGGCGTCTGTTTACAAGAGCCCTGATGAAGTGTAATTACCTAAGTGTAATTACCTAAGTGTAGTTACAGGATGAGAGCTACGCTCGTGGTGTCCCGTCTTCCCAGCACTCTTGTCATATAACGCTTTGAAACTACTGACGGTCTTGGCCTCCACCACCTTCTCCCCCAACTGTTCCAACCGTCTACCACTCTGTTTGCGAAAGTGAATTTTCTTATATTTCTTCGGCATCTGTGTTTAGCCAGTTTATATCTATGACCTCTTGTTCTTGAAGTTCCAGGTCTCAGGAAATCTTTCCTGTCGATTTTATCAATTCCTGTACTATTTTGTATGTAGTGATCATATATCACCTCTTTTTCTTCTGTCTTCTAGTTTAGAAGGTGTGGTGAACCCCGTGTATCCGCGGGCCGTTTAAATCTTGCGTAGTACTCAACGATCTCAACTGCATCATATGATGCGAGCGCATTTTCTGCAAGTCGTCAACGCATCATATGATGCGATGCGCAGTTGAAGGGTTAAAATCGAAAGAATTCTCAGCAGGCAATGATGCAAATACCTCTTGAGCTTTACCCTTAAATTATCCTTGTAATATGCTAACCTATTGATCTACAGGCCAATTCATGCTGACTGCTAGTTTTCTCAAAATGCAAGAAAAATATTTCTGGATCTTCTTCATTAAACTTAGGCAAATCTACACGTTTACTGTACTTAGAAGAACTATTTGTACTCTTTGGATTATTACTAGTGTTACCCAAACCTGCCGCAATCCTCTGCTGTTCTAACCTGTTATTATTTTCAGCCATACTCTGCTGAATTTCGAGTTGTTTAGTCTCATGCTCTGCCAGTTGTACTCGAGCCTCCAACATCTGCTGTTGAGTTTACCAACTCAAGTTGTTTTTGCTGATTCTGCAACTCAACCTCTCTTTATCTGCTTCCAGCCTAGCCATTTCTAATTTAGTCTCCAACTCCAACTTTAAGATTGCCACCTTGTCAACTGACTCTTCGTCTAACTCTCCCAAACACTCTTCGTCAAGTCTCTCCTCTTCCACCAAGTGTGTGACAATAACTCTTAACACTTGAGCTTTCAACATTTTACTGGAAACTGCTAGGTTCAATTTATCAGCCAGCAACAACAAACCAGACTTCTTTAAGTCTTTAATTTTACCAAAATTTGGCTGATCTACCAGCGCAACAACCTGATCCTCCATGGTTGGCTCATAATCACAACTTACACTTGAAACAACACTGAAAATTATGCTTGGCCCCTGGCACAAGCTGAACACTTACCTCAAATCGTGAAGCGTTGAAAGTTTTCACAGCAGCTCAGATTGAACAGATAATTACACAGGCTTGATTAGGCGTCACTAGATAATCACAGAGTACCTAGGAAGGCAATTGCTATTAATAATTAGCACTGTTAATTGTACAACATTACAGGGAATTAATGGTATAAGATCCCGGACACAGGCCTCCATTTGTTACCACCCTCGAGACTAAATAAGGTTCTTCTCCCAGCAGTGTACATAAAAGATTTAAAATCGGCCTTTATTATAATAGTCTAGGGGAATAAAATAAAGCACTGCATAAAATGGGGAACAATATATTTATGCTAAGGGGGACAAACATAACAATTAAATGGTACGTATATAAAGCCAGAAATATTTATCAGCATGCAAATTAAAATAAAATCCTTCTCGAGCAATGAGCAATATTAATAGCACTTAAAAAACTTAATTAAGAGAATACAATATCATCTGACCAGGAAATAAAAACTTTGAATGACTAAATATACAAATCAAGGACTTAACTTAATACATGTCTTCACTCGATCTCAGCCACCACGCTACTGACCCACGCGTCTGTCCACAGGCCAAGCGTCTACTAACAAAACAACTAACTATCCACATAACATTGTGGAATTACTAATAATAAATGGTAATACTAAATACCAAGATATTAATCTCAAGAGTACATCATTACATTAGTTTATACAATAGCATTTACAGACAAATAAATAGGAGTTATAAATCAAGGTTAAATCATAAACACTCGCTTGACAATACTTTCCCACGCTACTCACATATCCAACCTGATCAACCCCCACAGAGAAACACATGAGAATTGTAACACGAAAGCCTCATACAAATAATATGCAACTCAAGCACACTAATACATGCTATAATATATATCATATAACATACAAAGTCTCACATTATACAACTGGATGCTATAATAATTAAAGAATAAGACAATACAGTAATACAATAATTAAGAGTAATGAGAGGATCTTAACAAGATTCGTAACATCAGTCATTATTTCGTTCACCTTTAGGTGTTCTTTCACCAGCACAGCAACGCCACTGCCTTTCCTGATTTTTCTGTCCCGTCTCCAAATTGAGTAGCCCCTTGGGAATATGACCTCATTTAAAATAACATCTTCAAGTTTTGTCTCCGTGAGTGCAACAATGTCTGGTGTCTGCAGCTGTATTATATCACTTAACTCCAGTATCTTTGACCTTACTCCATCTATGTTGGTGTATGCAATCTTCAGGAACTTGTTCCCCCCTCTTCTTATTTTTCACTCCCCCTTTCTCTAATGATTTTGTTGGTTTGCCTTTATGTACCACTTCACTGGTCTGCCTACTCCTATCACTTTGTAGAAAAAAGAATTGATATCTTCTTCATTCCTGCTCTCATTTAAACATTTTGCCTCGGCGAGGTTCAGTTTCAGCTTCTCTCTATCTTCTTTTGAAAGATCTCGTCTTAACGACCACACTTTCTCATCCTCATCATTACGTAATTTTTTAGCATTCCTTAGTACTTCTTCCATCTGTTTGGCACCATTTAGGGTGATCCTCAAGGGTCGATCTTTCCCTTTTACATATCGGCCTATTCTCCTGTAGTCGCTCACATTCTCTTATGGTTGTAAGACCTTCCACGAGGCCAACAATTTTATCTATAACTTTTGCTTCTTCTATAGCTCTTTCTGACCTAGATGTTATCTCCTTTTCTTTGCAGCCAAAAATGATCAGGGACTTACTTCGATCAACTGTGTTTTGCACCAACTTCGGGTTGGATGCCAATTCTTTCCTCACTTCTAGCCTAATGTTTGTTTTATCCTGGTTGCTGCAGTGTTGGGCTTCCTCTACTGCTTCTTCCAATTTTTCCTTCTCCTTGGCCACTTGCGCATAAGTGAGTTGCATATCTTTCTTGCACTGTTCTATACCCTGTGTAACTTCCTCCATCTGTGCTGACAAAAGCTGTTTCTCCTGATGAAATTCCTTACCTAACCTATTGTAGTCATCTATGTTTAAATTTACTTTAACTTCTTCCAAAGCTATTTTTAAGAGTCTATTTTCTTCTTCCATGGCTTTGCAATTTGTTTCCAATTGAATCTTATCCTTGCACAGGTCTTTGACTACACCCTCAAGACATACAACTTTGCTATTCAAATGGTCATTACTTTCTTTCAATTTACTAATTAATTCTACATGAGAGGTCACTATAGCATCTAATTTTACCAACTTGTTGTATAGACTGGTTATCTCAATGCTTTCTTCACTGAATCCAGCAAAATCAAGCTCTGTTGTGTATTTCCTCTTGCCGCCGGTGGCCATCTTGAATGTTGTTCTCTGCACTGTAAACACTAGGGGTAACTTTTTCTCATCCAATTTTTCACTTCCCTTGGCACATTCCTGTTATCTCACCTATTTTTCAAAAGCACTATACCTTTATGTTCTCTGGGACACCACTATCGTCATCCTGTACTACAATACTTAGGATTGTTGAAATATGCTGGAGCTCCTCTTGTCTGCCTCTTGGGAAAGAACTTGGGATAGACAACTTGTCTATCCTTGGATCGTGCGGTGCTGGCGGAGCCGCTTCAGCTTGTGTTCGGTGTTCATGTTTCTTCTGTGTCGTTTTTGCAAGCTGTCTTGAGCATTGTTTCACCTCTGGCCTGCTCATGCGCTGCTTGAGCTGTCCTGGTCATTGGACAGGGTGCTCTCTCTTTCTTTTCTTCTCCTCAGTTTGTTGTGGCCCCTTTGGTTCCGGTTTGTTTCTCGGGGGCTCTTTCTTGTTGGCATTGTCCTCTGGGGGTCAGGTCGGGGAGCTTCATACTCTCCTCCGGTGCAGGGATTCTGTTCTTTCAGTCATGCCGGTCGTTTTTGTCTGCAGCCGTCCCCTTCTTTTCTGGCGATGATCGAGACTGCTGCTTTCCAGAGGGGTCCTTGGGTTGTTGATGCTTGATTGGTCAGGCCAGGGGTGCATCACGCGTTGTGCCCGGTTGCGGTCCTCCGCCGTTCTTTACGCGCCTCGACTTACGTGTCCATGGACGCACTTTGGGTTGATCCGGTTTCCCTTCTTCCCTGTTCGTGAGTTCGAGTCTCCCGGGTCGTCCACAGGGTTATTATGTTTAGCCAGCCTGCGGTCTCGCCCCGTGCCCATGATGTTCATCAATTCGCGGCTCTTGCTGCCGGTTTTGGCAATATGTCCAGGGTTGCGTGTGGGCACGGGGATTTTGGCGGTCAAACAAGGTCCTGGCTGCTCGTAATCGTTCCTGGGCCTAGTCGGGCCTATATCGCTTTGGGTCGGCAGTTGCAGCCAGTTGTCACGCCTTCGGGTTAAGGAGTGTGTAGCGACCGCCTCCCGGGGTAAGTCCCTCTACTTTCCTCTGTGGGTAATTAGCTCCAGGGGGCTCCCCCTCCAGAAAACATTACATTCAACTAGCGTTGAATGTAATGAAATGCCATTTTCTGGACGAGACCCAGAGGTTCCCCAGCATCCCTCCCTCCCTCCCTCTGGTCGGCATTTTTTTCGCGTATTTTGACATCTAGTCGCAGAACTGGGGGTGTGGATAGCTGGCGTGGGGGGGGGGGTCTGGGCTCCCCTTTCCCCCACTCAGGGAGGGGGGGGGAGCTGCGCAGACAGCGGCGCTACGATGTGTGACTCATACTAGTTTGCTCGTTTTTGTTTGGGGAGTTCTATCCACTAGTTCGGCTTTTGGTAGCAATTTTAACCAGAATAGGGGTTTGTTTTGGGACGCTTACCTTTCTGGGTGCCTGACCTGGTCGATGGCAGACATAGAATGCTTCCAATCACACGGGGGTTTCTATAGGCCATTGCTCCCCTTGCCTCTCTGAGGGGGCCAGGTTCTGGCTCGTGGTCCCCGGTAGGCCCATAGAACTCCATACACATGACTGATGCCAAAGTCTGACATTAGCATATAAGCCTGGTTATGCTCCGGGAGCCTCCGAGTCTCGCCTAGAAAATGGCGTTTCATTACATTCAACGCTGTTTTTTTTTTTTATGGCAATTCATGTAAGACACTTTGTAGTGGATTTAATGTTGTGGTCTTAAACTTTAAGAAGGATTTTCCTGGTGGTGGTGGTATTGATATTAAAGAGTTTGGAGCTAGTTTGAGTGAATCATTTGTTTTGTATGAATTGTTTGTGGAGTTATTTAGCAGTTTCGAGGCTTTGTTTTCTGTGAACACTCCAGTTGTCTGTAAACCGTCTCATATTTTCTGGAGGCTTTTCCTGGTGGGGGGTGGCAGATTGTCATCCGCTTCTTGTACCTTTGTGAGGGGGGGGGGAGGCCAAACAGAACTTCCATGATGTGATCCTTTATTTTGGAATAACCTCAGCAAGATAGCTTCAGGGAGTCACTGGAACTCCTCCAGAAAAAGGCATTTCATTGGAGTTAATGCTGAGTTTTTCTTCTTGGCATGAGAAAATGAGCAGAAAGCAGAAGCTCTGAGGCTAGAGATGCCAAATAAACTGGAAATCAAACATATCAGCTCTTTCTGGTGTGAAAGATATTTATATTATGCAGTTCTGCAATATGGTGGTTGTACAGTATAACAAAATTATGTGATTTTCCAGATTTGATCTCTGTGAACTTTTTGTTCACTGCCCAGACTCCAAAGTATCAGAGTTAAAGTTGCGGTATCAGAAATGTAGGCTGTAGGATGTATTCTAGTAGCTGAACAAATGCTTGAGCAAGTTTATTTATTTAAAATTAAATTGCCAATATGATAATCATTGTATAGTATCCATACAGCTTGAGGACTTTTAGATTACACATCCCAAAGACAATAAATGTTAATGTAAAAACATTAGTTTATTTGTTAACTTACAAGACACAGAGAACTGCTAGTTAGTAAATCTCTAACACTTATATTATTAACTATATATTTAGTTGTACTGTATTTAACATCTCTAGATTTCTTGATTTTGTTTTGTAGGCATTATAGTGACTGCTTCGCAGCGGGCTGACAGCAGCTACAGCTACAACACGGTAACTGTGGTGTTTCTGACAGAGGCCACTAAGCTACTTACATCTCTAATTATATTTCTTAAAGAGTAAGTTAATTACATTTTTTAATTAAAAAAAAAATTTTGTTTTATATTTTGCCCACTTTCCATCCTTTTAAATTGCAGTTCACAAAACCTGATTAAAAAATGAAAGCCAGGGGAGCCCCCCTGGTAGCTACTTGAAGGTAGGTATCAACCTGTCTCCTCTGGCTTCGCTTTATTGACTGGCTTTTGCATTTGTGGCCTTGCCAGCTTTGTGTGGTGTGGTAGCCAGGTGATCTCTGGTACGCTGGGCTGCATGCGCACCTTCCCAAGGTGCCCAGTAAGTACTTCCCTTGCGTGTCAGGGTTCTCTTCCCTGGGACGTTCGGGTCTCACTCCTGTGTAAGGGGTTTGTCACTTGGCGTTGTTCTTGCCCTTGGGGTCTGTTGGGGATCTTGGGCTTCCTTTTTTACCCCAGGTAGGGAGTGGATTTTTGCTGGTTGGGGTGCATTGTGGCCGGCACAGTCTGCATCTAGCGGCGGCCGAATATTTTCTCTGGCATCCGGTTTGTTTGTGTGTGCTGCTTCGGGAATTTTTGTTTTTGTTTTGTTTTTGACATATTCACTTAAATTTGGCAGAGGAGGTCTGCCTAGCTTCCCATTAGGCATGCCTAAGTGTTGTGTTGGTAATCCTTCTCCTGGGCTTCCCATAGGGCTAACATACCCTACGGGACCTGGAAAACCCCATTGGGCTTGGGACTACCATGGCTGCATCTTCTGAGCCCTGTCTCGCCTTGTGCGATGCTGAAGGTTGTTCGTTCCCCTTGCCTCGCGGTGACGATCACCCATCCTGCCTTCGCCTTGCTGCCTGTTGGGTCGGTGACACCTGTGATCCTGAATCTTGTGGGATTTGTTCTCTGTTAGTCATTCAATTACCCATTCCTTGTCTGAGGATGTTAGGGATCAAGCATCAGCTTGACTGCATGCTCAATTTCTTTGTTGCAATGAGCCAGGTTGAAAGCCCCAGAGCTGCCCCACTTGGGTTTTAGGGACCAGAATTTAGGGGTGTTGGTTATTTCAACCAGGGTTCAGTCCACTACCTGTCTTCCTTTCCAGGAGGGTGTGGTTTGCTCGGCTCCTTTGTGCCCCTGCTTCCGGCTCCCCAAACTTCTGAGGGTTTAGGGGTCGGGGCAGGGTTTTTGCTTGGGATGAGGCTCGTGTAGCTTTGGGAATTGCCCTTGAAATTCAGAGATGGAGGTTGAGCTCGATTTCCCCGCTGAGGTTTCAGAGTCACCCGGCAGGCTGCTTTCCTAGAAGTTTTTCCCTGGGACTCTGCCTATTCTTCAAGAGTGGTGGGCAGGGATGAGGGTTCTACCCTCATCCCATTAGTTGCCCCAGATTAAGTCTTTGTGCTCTCTGGGCTGGGGTGGTTGTGGTGGGGTTGGGAGTTTTCGTCTCCTCCTCCCCTTCTGCTTTAGTTTACCATATTTGCCAGTGTGAATTATGCACTTGCATCGAGCGCATCCATCTTTGGTTTGGATGTTTGGCAGTGGTTTCGTTGTTTGTTTTGATAGCCATTTTGCTCTCCTGGAAGCGCTTCCGAGCCCAGCTGCTGGGCGTTGTTGCAGGTTGTGTTGTGTCAGTATAGTGTGGAGGAAGAGCTTGGACACGGGGGAGATAACAGATGCACTTAGAGTAGCAGACATAGTCCCTCTACACAAGGGAGGAAGCAAAGCATTGGCAAAGAATTATAGACCAGTTGCACAAACGTCGCACATAATATAAGTATTTGAGAGAGTGATTAGGAGTCAGGTCACCAATTTCATGGAGACCAATGACCTTTACAACCCAGGCCAACATGGATTTTGAATGGGAAGATCGTGCCTCTCACAGCTACTTGATCACTACTACAAAATCACTGAGGCATTAGAAGAAAAACAGAATGCTGATGTGATATACACGGACTTCGCAAAGGCTTTCGATAAATGTGACCATGGCGTAATAGCACACAAAATGAAGTCAATGGGAATAACCGGTAAAGTAGGACGCTGGATACTCAGTTTTCTGTCAAACAGGACTCAGCGAGTGACACACCATTTGGTCCGGGAGACATCTCCCGTCACACAGGGTGCAGTCGCACCTCCACAGATCTCCAGTATCATCTCTCGATACTGGTAATGGCTCATAAGGGCCACCACTTACGGGCTATTCATGCCCGTGCCACCTCTTGGGTGGCTTAATCATTATCAATCATCAGCGAGTGACAGTCAACCATATAAAATTGAGCCCAAATGCAGTTAAAAGCTCTGTACCTCAGGGTACAGTCCTTGCACCACTGTTTTTCCTTATTCTCATATCAGATATAGACAAAAATACAAATCACAGCTTCGTATCATCCTTTGCAGATGACACAAAAATCAGTATCAAAATTACCTCGGCTGAAGACATTGAAAAACTTCAAGCTGATATTAATAAAGTTTTCGACTGGGCATCAGAAAATAACATGATGTTTAACCCTCAAACCGCTAGGGGCCCAAATGGAATTAACACCCACAGGAGCAACAACAAAAAAAAATCCATAAAATTCTTTCATCTTATAGAAGTGTTCATTTTTGTTCCCTGATCGCGGAAAAATAACAAAAAAATCGTAGGTGGCATATTTTAGCCGCAATAGAGTAGGGAAGTGTGGCAAAAAAGGGGTGTTGACAGTCTTCGCCAGACGAGGTCTACTCCGCTCTAGCTGTCAGGCAGCAGTTGCCACAAATATATTATTACCTAATTATTTCAATGTCTGATTTTTTCTTAGTTTTTTGCAGTAATATTATTCCATACAGTGAATTGTGATATATTTATATAATATAATGTGTAAACCATCGCTGTACTCAAAATTATGGTGTGCATATTAGTGATTAAATTATTATGTTCATAAAACAATAAACAAATAGTTTTGCTGTTGTTACACTATATACACAGGTTATATATAAATATTTGTATGTTTTGTTCACCATAACGAACCACTGAGTTGGTCTTGTGAGTCAAAAAGCATTGAGGAGTGACTGCCACACACCAGCCAGCCACTCGCTGCCACTCCCTCCCTCAACAACACCTCACTCTCCCTCATTCTCCTCCCACAACACAGTTTTTGCATTTATTCACTATACACAGACGTTATATATAAGTATTTACATGTTTTGTTCACCATAACTGTACATCTAAGCTTGTATGGTGAGTAAAGACACGAAGACGTAGCTACTCACACAGTCAGATAGTGGCTGCCACCCTCAAGGCCAGATGCACTAATATTTCTCCTCCAACAATATTGTTTGTGGTGTTATTATGCTATATACACACATTATATAAGTATCTACCTGTTTTATTCACCATACCTGTGCAAATAAGCTGGTATGGTGCCCAAAGACCATAGTGGCCACCAGTAAACAACATGACAAGTCGTGCAGACGACGCTCCTCCCTCACCAAAATGGCGGCTCCCAACCTACTCCTCTTGCTGTTATCTCACACTATACACACGTTATATATAAGTATCTACATTTGTGTTCACCATAGCAAACCACTAAGCTGGTATGGTGAGTGCAGTCAATAAATAGTGGCCACACACAGAAGACGACGCCACAACCCTCCCTCCATGGAGCACAGCGCTAAATATCACCACAATCCTGCTATTATCAGAATCCTGGTCAGTTTTATCACAGTCAGGGGTCTTCAGTAATACTATCACTGCTAAATAATAGCAGTATCATATATATTATGGCATTTGTAGGGGATGCTGTGGTCACAAGCTGAACAGCGGTGCTGTGAGCTCATGCTGCATGCGCCAGCCTTGGTGGCCTGCTCAATACTGATTCTCTAACACCCAAGAATATTGGCCTGGATTTTTTTTCTAGGTGACATCTGGCAACTATCAGTCGTGGCTGTACTATAGCTGCCCCTATCCCAGACGGGGCGTTTAAATTATAGCGCTAGATACGAAATCATATATATATATGATGTGCGCGGTTTCGGTTTTGTTACCGATATCATATATATATGATTTGCACGGTTTAAGGGTTAACAGTGATAAATTTCAGGTACTCAGGTATGGTAAAAATGAGGACCTTAAACATAATACAGGGTACAAAACACAATCAAATGTGCCCATAGTAGGAAAACAGCATGTAAAGGATTTGGGAATAATGATGTCTGACGACCGAACATTTAGGGAGCATAACCAAGCAAATATTGCGTCGGCCAGAAAAATGATCGGATGGATTACGAGAACTTTCAAATCCAGGGATTCCATCACAATGGTTGTACTCTTCAAGTCACTTGTGTTGTCCCGTCTGAAAATGCCATTGAAAATGCCGTCTTGAGTACTGTTCAGTACTCACTTCCCCCTTCAGAGCAGGAGAGATTGCTAAAATAGAGGGAATACAGAGAACATATACAGCCCACATAGACGCGATAAAGCACCTAAATTATTGGGATCGTCTCAAAGCCCTCCAAATATACTCACTAGAAAGAAGAAGAGAGAGATTTAAAATAATATACATGTGGAAAATGCTGGAGGGCCAAGTACCAAATCTACACAGTAAAATAACAACGCACTGGAGTGAACGATATGGAAGAAAATGCAGAATAGAACCAATGAAGAACAGGGGTGCCATAGGGACAATCAGAGAACACTGTATAAATATCAGAGGTCCATGGTTGTTCAACACCCTCCCAGCGAGCATAAGAAATATTGCCGGAACAACCGTGGACATCTTCAAGAGGAAACTAGATTGTTTCCTCCCAGGAGTGCCAGACCAACCGGGCTGTGGTGGGTATGTGGGCCTGCGAGCCACTCCAAGCAACAGCCTGGTGGACCAAACTCTCACAAGTCAAGTCTGGCCTCGGCCGGGCTTGGGGAGTAGAAGAACTCCCAGAACCCCATCAACCAGTTATCAACCAGGCTCTTGTTTTTATTGGTGACTTTCGTTCCCTTTGGTGTGGCATATCTCTGGTTTGGGTTACGTCTGCTTTGTTAACCACTTAACTGCGCCAACCGAGAAAACACTCTTTGATTTTTCGGTACCAATTCCAAATGTGTACGAGGTTGGTTGTGTATGAAATGGACTCTTAGGACTTCCAGTGAGAGGCAGCCATCTTGGAAAAAATTCCCAGAATGCCCTAGGGCTGCTGGCTGGGTTAGTACTGAATGAGCAACCATGGGTGGCACATGAGCCTCTGGCTCCCAAACACCTGTCTGACGCGGTGTTGAAAGATAACGCTCTGTTGGTGAAATTCGAATTTTATTGTTTGAAGAACATAAGGATCATATATTGGTGAAGCTAAGCGCAATAAGGACCTAACACAAAGGTCGGATGCAAGGGATACAGCACCTATGAGGACGATACAGCGAGCGTATCCAGTTGTAGATCTGAGTGTCACCCTTGCAATCCTATGCTATCTACAATTTATTTAGACGATACATACTGTAGATGAATTGTTTTCTGCGTTCAGTGATGATGCATCTGATACAAATAGCATAGATGAAGAGTGTTAGCAGCTTCCATGGTGGTGTTTTCCATAGATATTTCAGAGATACCTGAATCTCTTCCTAA
>WNGS01074608.1:0-15016 GCA_020271785.1 Procambarus virginalis | reverse complement strand
TAAGTTTAAAAATTAAAAAAAAAAATAACAGGGTATGATTATATATGAGCAAAATTTTACTAAGACACTGAGGTAAATGCTTACATAAGTACTAAGTCTGCTAAAATTAGAGAATAATTATAGCAAAACACGATGTGGGAGTATGCCTCCCAAGATCCTCCCACAGTTGACTTGAATGGCTCATTGCAGTGCACAGTGCACTGATCTTCGTGCACAAAGCCTATTTCCCTTAATCCTGGATAGTTTTCTGGCATGTTGGGTATCTCCAGAATGCCCACTTAACCAGGAACACTGTTAAAATACGTAGGCCGCCGTATGTCTAGGCAGGAAGTAGATACAGGGAGCTAAGTATACTTGCTACCAAAGGGTCAGTGAGTACATGGCTGGTGCCCGCTGAGACAGAGGGGAAGGCGCCAGCAGCGTCTGACCTCTGGGGTCAACCGGCGCGATGTTGAATAACAGCTATGACGTGTTCATGACGTCACTCCTGCTACTGCTCATCGAACGAGCTAATATGATTGGTTCCCGCTCATTTGCTGCAATGCTATTGGTCAAATTGTAACTCCTTTTGTGTTGTGTGCCACGAGATGCCCGGCACCCTTGCAAACTCATTCACGTGTGAGAGACCATACGAAGAGGACGTGTTCTGTTCTACCGGCCAATAGACTGATCACCGTCTATCCCTCACCGTCAAGTTAACTCAGCGTCTTTGCGATATACCACACACTCGCCAGAATCACGAGTGGGAATATATTGTTTAGAAGCCTAAAGTGACAAATCTCCAGAGCGAAACAGACTGGTATCAGGTAACCCCTGGTGACAAAGATCGTCGTGAGTGACCTAGAGTGAACTAAGGCAGTGCCGCCGCCTAAGTAATCTGTGTGTGACATTACCACAGTGTACAGTGTAGTGCATGGTACCGCCACTCATCTTGAGCGTGTACCTCAGTACCTCGAGCGCCCGCCGCCGCCCTCACTCCTACGTGACGTCACCACCTTAGCACCGCCAGTGCCAGTGTGTGCGCGTGTGTCTGTCTGTTAAGCATACAGCACGCCCCTACTCACGAAATCATCTCAAGATACTGCGAGTACCCTCCGTGTCTACGAGCGAAACCAGCTATCAGGCCACCTACGAGTGCTTGTATAAACGAGTCTGAGTGAGTGCGTAAGGAAAGGTACCTTATCTGTAAGTACAAGATCTTGTCATTGTTTTATTGTGTCTGTGTTGATCTGAGGGATCAACCACAGTTCTCACCTTCTTATACCTGTCGCAGGTTATAGGTGAATCGACGGTGAATGCGTGTTTATCTGTGTGGTATCACGGCATTTCACTCGTCTGTGAATGTGAGCTTCACATACACCACACATTTAGTTATTGTGTGATTATTATTGTGTTTATTGCATATCATCATTACCGAGTATCCGGTTGGAACTCTTGTGATCCCTTTGCATACCGGCAGTTAGGTTGCCGTGTTAATGATTGGCTGTCAACTGTGTTAAGTTAGGTGTTTCTCCACGAGTGGATACGAGTCGATTAGCCAGACGTCAAGAGTCTCGCTAATGCAACCATAGCTTTGCTGACGCCAATCTAAAGTAAATCAAGCACCCTGTGTATTAGTGGTTAAGTTAGTAAATAAACTACTGTTAAGCTTTATGCGGTGTTTCCGTTGAACCACTTCTGAATACTGCCAATATTACTCAAGCCTTCAGCTCTAAGTGTCTTCAACACCGAGTTGCCTGTAAGTCACTAAACTATAAATTTGATGAGGACCCTAGGAGTCCCTTAAAGTGTTACATCATTGAGGAGATTCCAACGACCAACGTGGAGCAGGACCAGGTGAGGCTAGTCTGAGAAGAGACCCACAAGGACTCTAACTCGACCTTGCTCCCAGGCCCTGTACGGTTGCTCTCGTATTTTCTATTTTGCTAATTCCGACAGCTTCGTGAAGCGTCTGCCACATGTACATTGGCGACGTACGCATTGCAGTCGTGACAGCAAAAAAAAAAAAAGAAAACACCCACACACAACAATAAATGAAAGTAAACAAAAGAATTGAAACAATTAGAAGTAGAATAAAGGTCACTAGATAGCCATGGAGGAAACACAAGTTTGGTGGAGAGAACAAAAAATCAGTAGAGACTGTCAAGATGAATATATAAAAGAATTTGACAAATGATGATTGTAATGTAAAATAATCTTAAAGATAATTAATTATATTTAGCTTAGTTTTTAACCAATAATTAGTATGAACTTAATTAAGAGAACAAAATGAGATCAATAATTAATTTCAATAAATGACATAAATCAGGACAATTAAATTTAAAATTTAAAAAGATTAGGGTAAGATTAGATTTAAGAGAAAAATTTTACAATGATACTGAGGTAGATGCTTGCATAAGTATAATCCATCTTGTCCACCCTGTCAATTCCCTGAGAATTTTGTATGTGGTAATCATGTCTCCCATAGCTCTTCTGTCTTCCAGCGACGTGAGGTGCAGTTCACGTAGTCTGTCCTCATAACTCATGTCTCTTAGTTCCGGGACTAGCCTAGTGGCATACCTCTGAACTTTTTACAGCTGCGTCATGTGCTTGACTAGATACGGGCTCCAAGCTGAGGCTGCATTCTCCAGGATTGGCCTTACATATGTGGTATAAAAGGTTCTGAAGGATTCCTCACACAGGTTTCCGAAGGCAGTTCTGATGTTAGCCAGCCTCACATAGGCCGCTGATGTTACTCTTTTGATGTGGGCTTCGTATGACAGGTTTGGCGCGATATCAACTCCCAGATCTTTCTCGTCCGTTTCGTGACGGACTTCATCTCCCATTCGGTATCCAGTGACTGGCCTCCTAGTTCCTCCTCCAAGTTTCATTACCTTACATTTACTTGGGTTGAACTTTAGTAGCCATTTGTCGAACCATTCCTTCAGTTTGTCTAGGTCATCTTGTAGCGTCATACCATACTCCTCTGTCCTGATCCTCCTCATAATTTTTGCATCATCAGCAAACATCGAGAGGAACGAGTCAATTCCTTATGGGAGATCATTTACGTATATCAGAAACAGTATAGGTCCAAGGACTGATCCCCGTGGGACTCCACCGGTGACTCCGCGTCACTCTGAGACCTCACCCCTCACGGTGACTCACTGTCCTGTTGCTTACGTACTCTCTTATCCAGTGGAGTACCTCCCTTTCATTCGTGCCTGAATCTCCAGTTTGTGCACTAGTCTCTTATGTGGTACTGTGTCAAAAGCTTTCTGGCAGTCCAGAAATATGCAGTCTGCCCAGCCCTCTCTCTCTTGCCTGATTTTTGTTGCCTGATCATAGAACTCAATTAATCCTGTTAGGCATGATTTGCCATATCTGAACCCATGCTGATGTTGTGTTACAAAGTTCTTCCGCTCCAGATGTTCCACTAGTTTTTTTCGCACAATCTTTTCCATCATCTTGCATGGAATGCAAGTTAGTGACACTGGCCTGTAGTTCAGTGCCTCCTGCCTATCACCCTTCTTGTATATTGGGACTACATTGGCCGTCTTCCAAATTTTTGGCAGTTCACCTGTTACCAGTGACTTGTTGTACACCATAGAGAGTGGTAGGCACAGCTTCTGCTCCTTCCTTTAGAATCCATGGCGAGATTCTATCCGGGCCTATAGCCTTTGTCACGTCCAAATCTAGCAGATGCTTCCTCACCTCCCCACTGGTAATCACAAATTCCTCTAGTGGTGTCTGGTTTGATGTTCCCTCCCTTATCTCTGAGACTTCTCCTTGCTCTGAGATGAAGACTTCCTGGAATTTCTGATTGAGTTCCTCGCACACTTCCTTGTCGTTTGTAGTGAATCTTTCTGCCTGTTATGTAGGGCTGGTGAAGACCGCCCTCCTTGAATAGTGGTTGATATTCAAAACACTCCTCAGCGAGACGTACCGTCCACTCCAGCTTTTGATGGAAGTTCAGTTGGCATGTTGTAGGGAACAACAGCCGCTTCCTTCTATTAATCTGCGTCTCTTGCGTCCTGCTGGTTAGGGGTTGCCTCTTCCTGCTATTAATCTGCGTCTCTTGCGTCCTGCTGGTTAGGGTTGCCTCTTCCTTCTATTAATCTGCGTCTCTTGCGTCCTGCTGGTTAGGGTTGCCGCTTCCTTCTATTAATCTGCGTCTCTTGCGTCCTGCTGGTTAGGGTTGCCGCTTCCTTCTATTAATCTGCGTCTCTTGCGTCCTGCTGGTTAGGGTTGCCTCTTCCTTCTATTAATATGCGTCTCTTGCGTCCTGCTGGTTAGGGTTGCCTCTTCCTTCTATTAATCTGCGTCTCTTGCGTCCTGCTGGTTAGGGTTGCCGCTTCCTTCTATTAATCTGCGTCTCTTGCGTCCTGCTGGTTAGGGTTGCCGCTTCCTTCTATTAATATGCGTCTCTTGCGTCCTGCTGGTTAGGGTTGCCGCTTCCTTCTATTAATATGCGTTTCTTGCGTCCTGCTGGTTAGGGTTGCCTCTTCCTTCTATTAATCTGCGTCTCTTGCGTCCTGCTGGTTAGGGTTGCCGCTTCCTTCTATTAATCTGCGTCTCTTGCGTCCTGCTGGTTAGGGTTGCCGCTTCCTTCTATTAATCTGCGTCTCTTGCGTCCTGCTGGTTGGGGTTGACTGTTGAGAGTTCCTGGGAGTTTGCATTACCGGTTTCTTCTCTCGTGGATCACAGCAATTTTTCTTTTCTTTTTTTCATTTCATCTGTACTTGAAAGTCATCCTTACTTTAATTAATAATCGTCAGTCCTAGTACACAATTGTCTATCACCGAGCCAGACTGCCTCTACCATTTTCCCACAGCAACTATCTCTCCTACTGTCAGTACAGATAGTAAAGTGTAGTTTTTATGCCCAATTGATTGATGAACATTAAGCCACCCAAAAGGTGGCACGGGCATGAATAGCTGGTAAGTGGTGGTGCTTTTGAGCCATTACCAGTATGAAGAGTATCAGTATCAATACTAAAGATCTGTAGAGGTGAGACTACACCCTGTGTGACAGATGTCTCCCATGTTTTATGCCCATTGGGCATCAAAATATATGTAGATAAATTGCTGGAAGTTGGAATGAATGAAAGGACGAAGGGAATTTCGGCACTAATTTAATTAAAAATTTTAAAGAGTAATAAAGTAAAGCAGTCTCATATATTATGATATATTAACATAATAACTATTTAAAAGATTTTCATAAATCTCTTTGCAAATTTAGATTGTACAATAAGCTGTAATTAAAGTTTTTATTTTTTTCCTAAGCAGGAAAAAATTACGAATATTTAATTTAAAAAATTTAATTAAGATTTGGCTAAGAAAATGAATTCTTTTTTATGGTAGACTCAAGCGTACCAAGTTAATGATCGCTTACCATCGTTTTCTTTATCCGTGGCGATGCTTGGGCGTCCACCGCCAACTATGGTAATCTTCCACCAGACTCACAGTTTATGTTGATATGCTGGATACGGCGATAGAGAAACACGGGAGACGTCTCCTGTCCACGAGGCTAACCATAGCCCGTGCTTCTTGCCCAGCTCCTGTGCCAGGTAAGTTACGGGCTCACCATAGCCCGTGCTACTTGGAACTTGTTCCGAGTAGCTGAATCTATAACAACAACAACGATAGAGAAACGTTCGTTCATTTGATGCTTCACAAGCAAGACATATGCAACGTGCTATTAACTGAGACTGAGTTACTCTCGGCCTTGAACAAAGGTACTGCGACATCCCCGGTGAGAATTTATTTATTTATTTACTTATTTATATACAACAAGGTACATTGGGGGGTTAAGAGTTATACAGTCTCCGTGGTGTAGTGGTGAGATACTCGCCTGACGTTCCGCGAGCGCTTTCTCATGGGTTCGTATCCTGGCCGGGGAACATTTACTGGGCTCAAATCCTTAACTGTAGCCTCTGTTTAACGCAACAGTAAAATGTGTACTTGGTTGTAACAACTATTCTTCGCGGCGGGGATCGTATTCCAGGGACCTGCCCTGGAATAGTACTGATAGTACTGCCACGGCTCTTGATCACATATGGACCAACATAATCTCTCCGCTTACTTCAGGGATAATCATCAATAGCACTACAGACCATTACCCCACATTTCTCTTAACCAACATTAACAAACCACGTCTAGAGGCAAGGGTGATAAGCTTTATGCTGCACAATGAAACTGCTATAGGCAATTTTATAGCTGCTGCTGCTAATGTCAACTGGGAGTCCGAATTAGGGAACATAGGGGACATCAACCTAGCAGTACAAT
Source organism: Procambarus virginalis (assembly GCA_020271785.1). Lineage (NCBI taxonomy): Eukaryota > Metazoa > Arthropoda > Malacostraca > Decapoda > Cambaridae > Procambarus > Procambarus virginalis. The sequence continues at coordinate 8,753 of WNGS01074608.1, read as the reverse complement.
CTTTTCTACAAAAAACTCTCAGCCTTTATAACACCCACTGTCCTATGATAACGAAACAAGTCACAACTAAAAGGCTAAAAAATCCTTGGCTTACAAAAGGGATACTTAAATCCATTAACAAAAAAACATGACCTTGAGAAGAAGTGTAGGTTAAGAATCGTCTCCAAAGAATTTTCAAAGAATTACTCATCATTGCTATCTAAAATAATTAGAAGAGCCAAAATTAAATACTACGAAGATAAATTTACCCACACAAAGGGAAACATTAAGAAAACATGGAGCAAAATTTAACAAATATTGGGATCAAAGAAAATATTTAATAACAAACCAATACTCCTGTCAAATAACAATGGTCTGCTTTCAGCCTCTGATACTGCTTTTGAGTTCAATAGGTTCTTCTCTTCCATTGGGTCATCCCTTGCAAATGATATTCCATCTTCCAGGACTGATGTTAAGGACTATCTTACAGGTAACTATCCACAGTCTCTGTACCTAATGCCTACTAATTCGACTGATGTTACTGAGATAATCATTTCCCTTAAAACCAAGTCTAGTGCCCTTGAGGAGACACCAACTCTAATTTACAAAAAAAGCCTAAAGATCTTTAGCTCCTGCCATTGCATTGCTTTTCAACAAGTCACTTGAACTCCAAACGTTTCCAGATATTCTAAAAAAAAAGCGAGAGTAACCCCTGTCCACAAATGTGGTGATCCCACTGATGTCAACAACTTCAGACCTATATCAATTCTGCCAAACTTGTCAAAAATGTTCGAAAAACTAATCAACAAGCAGCTTTACTCTTATCTAGCCAAACTCAATATACTTAGCTCTTGTCAATATGGCTTCAGACCCAAAAAAGCACTAACGATGCACTTATTAGTATGATTAATTTAATACATGCAGCTCTTCATAAAAATGAGTTCCCTGTTGGGTTATTTGTGGACCTGCGTTAGGCTTTTGACACTATCAACCACCAAAACCTTCTTCTTAAATTACATCATTATGGAGTCAGAGGTCACTCCCTGCAATACCTCAAATCTTATCTTAGTGACAGGCTCCAGTATGTTTCTATGAATAAATCAATTTCTCCCACCCTACCCATCAACATTGGGGCTCCTCAGGGCAGCATACTTGGCCCTCTTCTCTTTCTCATCAACATTAATGACCTTCCAAATGCCTGCTAACATCTCAAACCAATTTTATTTGCTGACGACACGACCTTCATTTACTCCAGTCCTGACCCCCTTGCTCTAAATGTCACGGTGAATACTGAGCTAAATAAAGTCCATCACTGGCAAAACTTCCAACAAGCTCACCCTCAATATTGACAAAATTTTCTATATTTTGTTTGGCAATAAATCCTCAAATCAAATAAATCTCAGGATAAACAACACCCAAATTTGTAACAAAGTAGATTGCAAATTCCTTGGTGTTCTCATTGATAACACGCTGAATTTCAAGGAACACATTCTAAATATACCCAAAAAAGTTTCAAAAACTTTTGGCATTCTTTCTAAGATCAGATACTATGTACCCAGACCTGCCCTGGTGACGCTCTATTACTCCCTCATCTATCCTTATCTCAACTATGGTATTTGTGCTTGGGGTTCTACTACCTAAAATCATTTACGTCCTCTAATTACTCAACACAAAGCTGCTATTTGGACAATATCTAACTCTGGCCCCAGACATCACTCGGTACCCTTACTCAAATCTCTGAATATGTTAGATATTAAGTCACTGCATCTCCTCTCGTGTGTAATTTATATATATATAAAATGATGAACTGTAATGTCAATCCTGACCCTAAAAGCTTCCTAGAAGGTTGTAACAGATTCCCTGAGCACCAGACCAGAAACAAATACCTATTTGATAAACTGATCCCACAAGGGCCGTGACGAGGATTCGATCCTGCGTTGGAGAGCATCCCAGACACTGCCTTAATCTACTGAGCAACGACATGGTAAAAGGAGTTGAAACCTAAGTTCTACTGAACTTACTGGATCCTGCAGCCTCTCCGAAGCACAAACCAGGGTTTTACACAACTCCCCCCATGCACTCGAGCTATGTCAATAGGCCGTTCTCCCTCTTCGCCCTTACTTCATTACATACAGATATCACAATTGCGTGATGCATCAAATGAACAAATCCACAAGGGCCGTGACGAGGATTCGAACCTACGTCCGAAAACATCCCAAACGCAGCCTTAATCGAACAAGGAACATTGGGGGGAGTTGTGTAAAACCCTGGTTTGTGCCTCGGAGAGGCTGCAGGATCCAGAAAGTTCATTAGAAATTCAGTTTCAACTCCTTTTACCATGTCGTAGCTCAGTCGATTAAGACAGCGTCTGGGACACACTCGAACGCAGGTTCAAATCCTCGTCACGGTCCTTGTGGATTTGTTCGTTTGATGCATCACGCAACTGTTATTTCTGTGTGTAATGAAGTAAAGGCGAATGTTTCAACTTCCCAACTTCTCACAACAATGTTGTTTGCTGTGAGAAGTTGGGTTTTTGACCACTTCTCAGCTAGCTTACATCTGTTAGGTGATAGGTAGAAAATACCTTTTGCCTCAGAAAATGGTGGAGATGTGCATGGGGTGCAGAGGTGCAACTGGTACTCTGAGAGAGAACTCTATCAACATCAGAGGCCCGAGACTGTTCAACACGCTTCCACTACACATAAGGGACATAACTGGCAAACCCCTCACAGTGTTCAAGAGAGAACTGGATAAGCACCTCCAAAGGATACCTGATCAACCAGGCTGTGACTCATACGTCAGGCTGCGAGCAGCCGCGTCCAACAGCCTGGTTGATCAGTCCAGCAACCAGGAGGCCTGGTCGATGACCGGGCCGCGGGGACGATAAGCCCCGGAAGCACCTCAAGGTAAGCCGGTATCCTCAAGGTGTGCACAAAAGTCTATCTTTCTTGGTAATGAAGATAGACTAGTGGAATCACGTCTCATTTCAAAGGGGATGCCTTCAGCATTCCAAAGATGTAACTCTCGTTGTCGTAAGTATTCTGTGTGAATAGTTACAGGTTTTCTCTGAATTGTGTAACTTCTGGCCTGGCAACAGAGAGTGAGAGAGAAGAGGACGAGGGGACTACCCTCAGGTACCACGGCTCCCCTATCCCAGCAAACACAGAACGTTTGTGAAAATATTTCATAAAATGGTGCCACAAAGGTAATACTCTAACATTTGACATAAATACGTCAACCCGTCCTCACACAAGACAGCACATATGTGACTTAATGCTTAAAGTCAATTTGTTGAATGTGATTTAGTACATATGTGATATATTCCCAGTTACCTTTTTTACTAAGGCCCAAACTCTTCCTCACGTACCAATTTACGTCTCACAGTACCCGTCCATCAACGTAGATAGCAGAATAGTCGTGATTGGTTCACTTATAATGAAAATTGTAGTTTTCAGGTCCCATATGGGTTGTGAAATTTACCTACTATTGTCCATGCTCTTAGAATATTAAAGATCAGCTACATCCTATTGAAGGCTCGTAGTTTTGTTTTGAGAAATATTAGTTGTTCTTAGTAAATTATAATAAGCACTATAAATTATTACATAGAATAACAGTGCTTCACCCAATCAATAATATATACCATAGTTTGTGCTTTTAAAATATTTAAAGAATGTTCTGTAGGAACACTAACAGAAAACGATGTTATGTTGGAACGTCTATGGGGTAAACTACTGCAAACAGGATGGTATGGTATCTACTATACCAATTATATAGGATGGGTATAGGGTCCACTACCACCTGTTAGGTAGGTAAGGGGTCCAATACCAGCCGCAGGATGGGTAGGGGGGTCACATCCACCCACAGGATGGGTATGGGGATCACATCCACACACAGGAAGGGTATGGGGTTCAATACCATCCACTGGATGTGTATGGCGTCCACTACCACCCACAGGATGGGTATGGGGTCCAATACCACCCACAGGATGAGTATGGCGTCCACTATAACCCACAGGATGGGTATGGGGCTCCAATCACCCACAGAATAAGTATGGGGTCCAATAATACCCACTGGATGTGCATGGCGTCCATTGCCACCCACAGGATAAGTATAGGGTCCAGTATCGCCCACAGGAATAGTATATAGGGTCCACTGCCGCCCACAGGGTCGGTAGGGGGTCTACTACCGCCCACAGGGTTGGTAGGGGGTCCACTGCTGCCCACAGGGTCGGTATGGGGTCCACTACCGCCCACAGGGTCGGTAGGGCGTCCACTACCGTCCACAGGCTCGGTTGGGGTCCACTACCGCCCACAGGGTCGCTATGAAGTCAACTACTGCCCATAGTGTTTCTATAGTGTCCATTACGGCCCATAGTGTTATTATGGGGTCCACTACCCCTCATAGGGTCGGTATGGGGGTCCACTACCGCCCACAGGGTCGGTATGGGGTCCACAGGGTCGGTAGGGGGGTCCACTAACGCCCACAGGGTCGGTAGGGCGTCCACATGGTCGGTAGGGGTCCACTACCGCCCACAGGGTTGGTAGGAGGTCCATTCCCGCCCACGGGGTCGATAGGGGGTCCACTACCGCCCACATGGTCGGTATGGGGTCCACAGGGTCGGTAGGGGGTCCACTACCGCCCACAGGGTCGGTAGGGCGTCCACATGGTCGGTAGGGGTCCACTACTGCCCACAGGGTTGGTAGGGGGTCCACTGCCGCCCACAGGGTCGATAGGGAGTCCACTGCCACCCACAGGGTCGGTAGGGGTTCCACTACCGCCCACAGGGTCGGTAGGGGGTCCATTACCGCCCACAGGTTCGCTATGAAGTCAACTACCGCCCATAGTGTTTGTATAATGTCCACTACCGCCAATAGTGTTATTATGGGGTCCACTACCCCTCATAGGGTCGGTATGGGGGTCCATTACTACCCACAGGGTGTGTCTGGGGACTATTTTTTTCAGTATAGCAGAGGTGGCAATACTGCTTTTCCAATCTCATTTGTTGTTCAATGTAAAATATTTTATTGCTCGACTTGCAACAATTTATACATATATATATATATATATATATATATATATATATATATATATATATATATATATATATATATATATATATATATATATATATATATATATATATGTATATAGTATAGTACCTTTGCAATAATGTACCAATGTGTGTATTTTCATAACCTATTTGAAATTCTTGAAAAATATATAACTACATATTGAATGCATGTCAATATATATATATTTTTATTTATTTATTTATGTACAAGAAGAGAAGGTTAAAGAGCGGGAAAGACAATGGCTGGAGTTCACCAGCTCTATTGGAAGGGAAACATCTGCAAGACAGGTGTGGGCAAAAATTCAGATAGCTAAGGGTGGCAGAGCCCGGCCTGCGGCTCACAAAGACCCCCAGGGTAAGGCTGAAGAACTAATTCACAAGTGGAGTGATGCAGCATCCTCCTCCTCTCTTCCTGCAGAAATCAGCAGGGAACAGCTCCTGCGACGTGATGACAGAAGGATTAGGATAACAAGAGCACTGTCTAGTGATGACGAATATGGGGAACCAATCACAGCCCAAGAAGTAAGGGGCGCTATGAAAAAGGGTAAAAGTACAGCGCCTGGTGAAGATGGCGTCACCTACGACATACTCAATGCGCTGTGTGAAGTGTCTGGGAATCCACTACTCCACCTGTTTAACAAGTCATTCTTAAGTGGAGTGTTGCCCCACACAATGGAAACACGCAATAATTGTTCCCATACCGAAGCCTAATGACCCTGGTAATTACAGACCTATCAGTCTCGTGTCATGCACTTGTAAGATGCTTGAAAGGATCATCCTAAACCGACTATTGCACAAAATAGGCAGGTTAGGGGAGGGGGTCAATGGATTTGTTAAAGGACGGAGCACAGCAAATTGTATAGTTAATTACTTGGCTAATGACACGGCTAGGTACTCTGTATTTGTTGACATCAAAGGAGCCTTCGGCAAAGCACAGGGGGATTGCGATCCTGGACGAGCTTGCATGCATGGGTGTCAAGGGGAGACTCATGAAATGGGTTGAAGACTACCTCACAGGAAGGAAAGCCAAGGTCTGCTTCAATGGAGCAGTCTCCAGAACAATGAATATGGAACTCGGGACCCCCCAAGGCGGAGTCTTAAGCCCTACACTATTCAATGTACTTATGAACGCCATTGCAAATATTGATTTTCCGGAGGGAACACAACAAGTGGGATATGCAGATGATGTCCTAATACAAGCTCCCACCTTGGAAAAAATTGAACAGTCCATTGAACTCCTTGGAAGGAAATGTATTGAGCTCGGCGTCACTCTCTCCACAAACAAGACGAAGGCATACTCCCATCGCAAGCGGAGAGCAAATGAAGAACTGCAAATTAATGATGTAACACTTGAATGGGTTGACCACTATCGGTACCTTGGCGTCACTGTCGGCTCTAACAAGGGAAAGAAAGAGGAGCGCAATCAACTCATAGGAACATGCAAAAGTCGACTCAAGGCACTGAAAGCTATGACCTGGAATGGACATGGAGCCTCTATTGCCGTGCTTAAAATGATGTACACAACCTATGTGCGCTCCGTCATAGACTATGCCGCACCAGTTCTGTGCACCTACTCCCAAAGCGATATAAAAAGGCTTGAAAGCATTCAAAATGAAGCCATGACAATCATTCTTGGAGTTCCAAGGACTGCCAAAACGTCTAATCTACGAGAGGAGTTGTCCCTTCCCAGTGTTAAAAGCAGAATTCAGGAGCTGAATGCTAAGCTTGCAATTAGGATAGCCAGAGATCCCCATTACAATGATATTGCTAAGAAAAAACTGAGCTCTGTGCTACTTTCAGGTGGAAACAAGAGAAGCAAAAAATGGCATCACAGATCAGTCTGCTACCTCGAAGAGCTTCACCTGCTTGAGCAAGCCCGTGAGCTCCTGCCTGTAGAGAGGTTACCTCCCTGGGAGTATGACTCGTGCAAGATCATCATCAATGAAATGGCAACGAAAAAATCCAACATGATACCACAAGAAATGAGGCACAAGTATCTCGATGAAATTTATAAAGAAGCCGGAGATGAACTAGATCAAATCTACACTGACGGGTCATCTAATCCTGTCAATGGCAGGGCTGGTGCAGCATACACGGTAATCAAGGATAATACTTTCTAACGCAGACATGAAGAAAAAGCCCGTATTGAGAACTAGGCCTCTTCAACGCAAGCAGAGCTAACTGCCATTGTTATGGCGTTAAGGTTTCTTGAACTGAACACTAATGGTGCAGTGATTTGTACCGATTCAAAAGCAGAACTGCAAAGCCTAAGTAAAAATCGGGCACAAAATCTTGCAATAGTCGCTGAAATTAAGAGAGCTGTGAGAGTACTTACCAATCAGGGAAGAGTCATAAAGTTTCTGTGGATCCCCTCCCATGTTGGAATATGTGGGAATGAACGAGCAGATGTGCTGGCTGCTGAAGGCGCTGAAGGAGACCATATTGAATACTTCATACCCAAGACTCTCCTACAAATTAGAGGTATTGTCAGGCAACATCACCGTGACAAGGTAACTGAGGAAAGGAGGATAGAAGCACAAACCAGTGAATCTATACGATGGTACAACATGGTTGCAGCTGGCAATCCCAATCGTTATGGCCGAAGAGGAGGAGGACGAGGGAGAGAATCAGTAATAGCGAGAATCCGTCTTGGATACAAATATTCTTGGGGATATGGAATGGAAACAACAGTTGATCAGCGAAGTTGCAGAATCTGTGGTGAGAGTGATGGACTCCGCCTTGACCACTATCTACGTGAATGTGACCACCTGAGAGACATTAGAAATATGTGTAGAATAATAAACCCCACATTGTTTGAGTTAGGAAAACACTATTTGTCAAATATTGATACTGTTCTTAAAAGATTTCCCCATTTTGCACCCGCAAGATAACGTAAGCTTTTAAGGGTTGATAGATGTTAATCTTCTTGTTTGAGGAGCTGTTCACTTGAGACAGTTAAGCAAGTCCCAGCTGTGTCTGGGTACAAGTGACAGGGTGAACAACCCAGCGGGTTTTCTTCCTATTGGGGAGTGTTGTACATGCTGCTATGGCGGTGTGTCCACTCACAAGATGAGTGGCGCTGCCCAATAAACTCGCCCCTCGGGGCAAAATTTAAAATTTAAAGAAGGTACATTGGGTTAGAGATAATACATAGCATAGTATTTGCAATCTTGTAAAGCCACTAGTATGCGCAGCGTTTTGGGCAGGTCCTTAATCTAACAGATAATTTTAAGTAGGTAAATTCTAGCAGAATTGATAAAATGATAACAGATACATTGCAAGAAAAAAATGAGATGAGAGAGAATAGTAAGTATATTAAAGCACATTGGTATATTAAAGCTCTGGTTGATTACATTGACAACTTGATTGGTAATTTAAACAAGATTAACAGACACAGTACAGCAGATTGATAGCACATATAAGAAGACAGCAATGATCACAATGGTAAAGATGTTCGGATTGGGTACATAAAGATAGGGAGATTGGGTAGCAATAGATACAGTGCAATTTTAAAGCAATAAGGCAAAAAAAAAACTATGCAGATGAGATTAGGTACTTTTTAGTTTTGTTTTTGAGTGACGCAAAAGTTGGACAGCTAGTACAGTTTATAATTTAAGCAACTGACATATATGGAGGGCTATAGTGTTACAATTTATATGTTTATCCTACACATTAACCCCCCTCTCCCCCCATCCAATGGGCA
>WNGS01074594.1:6026-18512 GCA_020271785.1 Procambarus virginalis | reverse complement strand
TCCCGTGTGTACCCACAGAGTCGGGTGCCCCGTGTGTACCCACAGAGTCGGGTGCTCCGTGTGTGTACCCACAGAGTCGGGTGCCCCGTGTGTACCACAGAGTCGGGTGTCCCGTGTGTACCCACAGAGACGGGTGCTCCGTGTGTACCCACATAGTCGGGTGCTCCGTGTGTACCCACATAGTCGGGTGCCCCGTGTGTACCCACAGAGTCGGGTGTCCCCGTGTGTACCCACAGAGTCGGGTGCTCCGTGTGTACCCACAGAGTCGGGTGCTCCGTGTGTACCCACAGAGTCAGGTGCCCCGTGTGTGTACCCACAGAGTCAGGTGCCCCGTGTGTACCCACATAGTCGGGTGCTCCGTGTGTACCCACAGAGTCGGGTGCCCCGTTTGTGTACCCACATAGTCGGGTGCCCCGTGTGTGTACCCACATAGTCGGGTGCCCCGTGTGTACCCACAGAGTCGGGTGTCCCGTGTGTACCCACAGAGTCGGGTGCCCCATGTGTACCCACAGAGTCAGGTGCCCCGTGTGTACCCACAGAGTCAGGTGCCCCGTGTGTGTACCCACAGAGTCAGGTGCCCCGTGTGTACCCACATAGTCGGGTGCTCCGTGTGTACCCACAGAGTCGGGTGCCCCGTGTGTGTACCCACAGAGTCGGGTGCCCCGTGTGTACCCACAGAGTCAGGTGCCCCGTGTGTGTACCCACAGAGTCGGGTGCCCCGTGTGTGTACCCACAGAGTCGGGTGCCCCGTGTCTACCCACAGAGTCGGGTGCCCCGTGTGTACCCACAGAGTCGGGTGCCCCATGTGTACCCACAGAGTCGTGGGTACAAATGGTACACACGGATACACACGGTACACACGAGTGCTCCGTGTGTACCCACAGAGTCGGGTGCTCATGTGTACCCACAGAGTCGTGGGTACACATGGTACACACGGATACACACGGTACACACGGGTGCTCCGTGTGTACCCACAGAGTCGGGTGCTCATGTGTTCCCACAGAGTCGGGTGCTCCGTGTGTACCCACAGAGTCGGGTGCTCCGTGTGTACCCACAGAGTCGGGTGCTCCGTGTGTACCCACAGAGTCGGGTGCTCCGTGTGTACCCACAGAGTCGGGTGCTCCGTGTGTACCCACAGAGTCGGGTGCTCCGTGTGTACCCACAGAGTCAGGTGCCCCATGTGTACCCACAGAGTCAGGTGCCCCATGTGTACCCACAGAGTCAGGTGCCCCATGTGTACCCACAGAGTCGGGTGCTCCGTGTGTACCCACAGAGTCGGGTGCCCCATGTGTACCCACAGAGTCGGGTGCCCCGTGTGTACCCACAGAGTCGGGTGCTCCGTGTGTGTACCCACAGAGTCGGGTGCCCCATGTGTACCCACAGAGTCGGGTGCCCCGTGTGTACCCACAGAGTCGGGTGCCCCGTGTGTGTACCCACAGAGTCGGGTGCTCCGTGTGTGTACCCACAGAGTCGGGTGCTCCGTGTGTGTACCCACAGAGTCGGGTGCCCCGTGTGTGTATCCACAGAGTCGGGTGCTCAGTGTGTGTACCCACAGAGTCGGGTGCCCCGTGTGTACCCACAGAGTCGGGTGCTCCGTGTGTGTACCCACAGAGTCGGGTGCCCCATGTGTACCCACAGAGTCGGGTGCCCCGTGTGTACCCACAGAGTCGGGTGCCCCGTGTGTGTACCCACAGAGTCGGGTGCTCCGTGTGTGTACCCACAGAGTCGGGTGCTCCGTGTGTGTACCCACAGAGTCGGGTGCCCCGTGTGTGTATCCACAGAGTCGGGTGCTCAGTGTGTGTACCCACAGAGTCGGGTGCCCCGTGTGTGTATCCACAGAGTCGGGTGCTCTGTGTGTGTACCCACAGAGTCGGGTGCTCCGTGTGTGTACCCACAGAGTCGGGTGCTCAGTGTGTGTACCCAGAGAGTCGGGTGCTCCGTGTGTGTACCCACAGAGTCGGGTGCCCCATGTGTACCCACAGAGTCGGGTGCTCCGTGTGTGTACCCACAGAGTCGGGTGCTCCGTGTGTACCCACAGAGTCGGGTGCTCCGTGTGTGTACCCACAGAGTCGGGTGCTCAGTGTGTGTACCCACAGAGTCGGGTGCTCAGTGTGTGTACCCACAGAGTCGGGTGCTCCGTGTGTACCCACAGAGTCGGGTGCCCCGTGTGTACCCACAGAGTCGGGTGCTCAGTGTGTGTACCCACAGAGTCGGGTGCTCAGTGTGTGTACCCACAGAGTCGGGTGCTCAGTGTGTGTACCCAGAGAGTCGGGTGCTCCGTGTGTGTACCCACAGAGTCGGGTGCCCCATGTGTACCCACAGAGTCAGGTGCCCCGTGTGTACCCACAGAGTCGGGTGCCCCGTGTGTGTACCCACAGAGTCGGGTGCTCCGTGTGTGTACCCACAGAGTCAGGTGCCCCGTGTGTACCCACAGAGTCGGGTGCCCCGTGTGTACCCACAGAGTCGGGTGCTCCGTGTGTACCCACAGAGTCGGGTGCTCCGTGTGTGTACCCACAGAGTCGGGTGCTCCGTGTGTACCCACAGAGTCGGGTGCCCCGTGTGTGTACCCACAGAGTCGGGTGCCCCGTGTGTACCCACAGAGTCGGGTGCTCCGTGTGTACCCACAGAGTCGGGTGCCCCGTGTGTACCCACAGAGTCAGGTGCCCCGTGTGTACCCACAGAGTCGGGTGCCCCGTGTGTGTACCCACAGAATCGGGTGCCCCGTGTGTACCCACAGAGTCGGGTGCTCAGTGTGTGTACCCACAGAGTCGGGTGCCCCGTGTGTACCCACAGAGTCGGGTGCCCCGTGTGTACCCACAGAGTCGGGTGCTCAGTGTGTGTACCCACAGAGTCGGGTGCCCCATGTGTACCCACAGAGTCGGGTGCCCCGTGTGTACCCACAGAGTCGGGTGCTCCGTGTGTACCCACAGAGTCGGGTGCCCCGTGTGTACCCACAGAGTCGGGTGCTCCGTGTGTACCCACAGAGTCGGGTGCCCCATGTGTACCCACAGAGTCGGGTGCCCCGTGTGTACCCACAGAGTCGGGTGCTCCATGTCTACCCACAGAGTATGGAGAATACATTAAAATATTTATAATGATTCATAATATTTTAAGTTATAGTTCTATTTAGAAAATTGCAATATATTTCTTATGCTGTCTGTCGTCTAGTTCGTTGATTTATCTCGTTTAAAGGCATCACTTATCTTGTCGGTGAGTGAGTATTGTCGTTTATGACTAAATTATCTCTTCTTAATGATGTCTTACGTGTCTCTCTGTAATATCGTTCCCGAAAAATCTCAATCATTAGCTAACTCATCATAAACAAATTTTATACCAATATTCAAACACTTGTTAGTCAGAAACCCACGAACCATGTTGCTATTTGACTCATCCAAGGACCCGTGAATGTCTTCCAGGCACAACGACATGGCGTGGAACGTTCGTATGTTCCTCCACAACAAGCTGCATTCCTTCAACCTCTCCCGGGACCTCACGCAGGAGGCCCCGTGGATGAGCTCTCCCTTCTCCCACACTGACCTGCCCAGGCTCAAGAAGGGGCAGGTGGCCGCCCAGGTGAGTACCGGCATCCACAAGTGACACTGAAGACGCTCCTGATGATGGTTACATTGAGGGAGGGATGACACCTGGAGCAGTAGTTGGGTGTTGATCACTTTGAAGATATCGTAGCATTCTTTTCATTTTACATAGATTTGTCGTTTAGGATGATTAGGCCGGGTCATTGTGACGACACTGAAGGCCTGTGATGCTTCTGCAGGTGAGAGAAACGTCTATTATGAATTGTTTACACAAGATGATCTATTTACACACATGATGGTTCTGATGAAGTATTTACACACGTGAGGGTTCTGATGAAGTATTTACACACGTGAGGGTTCTGATGAAGTATTTACACACGTGATGGTTCTGATGAAGTATTTACACGTGATGGTTCTGATGAAGTATTTACACATGTGATGGTTCTGATGAAGTATTTACACGTGATGGTTCTGATGAAGTATTTACACGTGATGGTTCTGATGAAGTATTTACACATGTGATGGTTCTGATGAAGTATTTACACAGGTGATGGTTCTGATGAAGTATTTACACGTGATGGTTCTGATGAAGTATTTACACACGTGAGGGTTCTGATGAAGTATTTACACGTGATGGTTCTGATGAAGTATTTACACGTGATGGTTCTGATGAAGTATTTACACATGTTAGGGTTCTGATGAAGTTTTTACACAGGTGATGGTTCTGATGAAGTATTTACACGTGATGGTTCTGATGAAGTATTTACACATGTGATGGTTTTGATGAATTATTTACATAGGTGATGGTTCTGATGAAGTATTTACACACGTGAGGGTTCTGATGAAGTATTTACACATGTGAGGGTTCTGATTAAGTATTTACACGTGATGGTTCTGATGAAGTATTTACACATGTGATGGTTCTGATGAAGAATTTACACATGTGAGGGTTCTGATGAAGTATTTACACATGTGAGGGTTCTGATGAAGTATTTACACGTGATGGTTCTGATGAAATATTTACACATGTGAGGGTTCTGATGAAGTATTTACACATGTGAGGGTTCTGATGAAGTATTTACACATGTGATGGTTCTGATGAAGTATTTACACATGTGATGGTTCTGATGAAGTATTTACACACGTGATGGTTCTGATGAAGTATTTACACATGTGAGGGTTCTGATGAATTATTTACACATGTGATGGTTCTGATGAAGTATTTACACATGTGGTGGTTCTGATGAAGTATTTACACACGTGATGGTTCTGATGAAGTATTTACACGTGATGGTTCTGATGAAGTATTTACACATGTGATGGTTCTGATGAAGTATTTACACATGTGAGGGTTCTGATGAAGTATTTACACATGTGGGGGTTCTGATGAAGTATTTACACGTGATGGTTCTGATGACGTATTTACACACGTGATGGTTCTGATGAAGTATTTACACACGTGATGGTTCTGATGAAGTATTTACACGAGAGTAGGCCTGAGGTGGCATTAACACATGTGACAGCCAAAAAGATGTTATTACTCCATGTATAGAATATAGAAGTTTACATGATACTCCTCCTATCATCACAGGCTTATAAAGACGATTATTTTATCGTTGGCTTCGGTCACGTGCATTAATGACCATTCAAGTTCCAGCAGCCAATTCTTGATCATAGTATGTCTTTACATCGGGTCTGCTGACAAGGAATTGGTCGTAAACTGTGGGGGTGGGTTAGACGTAATATCAATAGATAGAGGGAATGAAACAAAAGTGTAGCTGAGGTGTAGTGGACGTTGAATGGGGGAGGGGTTGATGGGACAGAAGACGTTGGTCTTTGTGAGGGCCATAATACGTCTGGTAATTTCCAAAATTGAGAGGTTATGGGAGTAAATGAGGGAACAGATGTGGTGATTATATGACGTTATGGAACAGAAGCAGTTAGGTGGGGTGGGGAATAGCAATGGTAAAGTTGGGTTTGGGGGTGGATATGATGAGGAAGGGTTGTGGGACAGGAGAGGTGAGATGGGGTTATGGGACAAGACTGGCGAGGTGTGGTTGTGAGACAAAAGCTGTGAGGTGGATCTTGAGAAAAACTTAATAATTGAAGCCTGAGATGCTCTTTTGGTTACAAGTGCTGCCGGGAGGTAATAAACCCAATAGTTAAAGAGTCATATCAGTGGAACAGAAGCAGAGGCGCCATTATTGCACTACTTACTGGAATGTGAAGCTACTGAAGCCCTGCGCATCAAACTCAATATTAATCCAACGACAGCAGCTGCATTAGATGCACATTCCACCGCGAGTACAATGATTAGAAAAGCCGTCGAGGAATGGGACTCACTAGTGAGCATTCTGCATCTACATCCGCCACCAAGATAATGTTATTAAAACAAGACTAAAACCAGAGCACGAAAACAGAAGCGAAAAAGAAACAGGGAAAAAGGAGGAATCCCCACCTCTATTTGAAAACTTTGACCCAATATCACAGTAACAAGGTTATCGCGAATAATCGAACTCAATTACGGGCTCACCATAGCCCGTGCTACATGGACATTTCGTTCTGAGTAGCTAAATCTAAAACAACAACAATAACGTTAACTCTAGAGCTTGGAGGCACATTAAAGGTAATCAGGAGAGGCCAACCGGTTGAAAGTTGAGTGAGAGAGGGGGAGAGATAAGACCTTTGACGCAATTGTTGCTTTACGAGAATGTATAAAGAAAATTGATTATCTTACACGTTTTTGTTCAGATTCATTTCTGGAATATTTACCATCAACTGTGTTCTGTATCATGTACTCTGTCATCGACAAGGGTCTTGTGTTCGTCTCATCGAAAGTTTATGGTAGATACCAACTATAATTATTCCCAATTGAGATTGGAGGATGTGTAATCACATGTGTTTTGAGTGTATTTTGTTCATGGGATGGGATGTATTTTGTTTTGTATAAATATTATTACATATATATATATATATAGTATATATATATAGCTATATATATATATATATATATATATCTATATATATATATATATATATAATATATATATATCTATATATATATATCTATATATATAATATATATATATATATATATATATATATAATATATATATATATATATATATAATATATAAATATATATATATATATATATTATATATAATATATATATTATATATATATATATATATATTTAGGGGTACCACCACTGGTTTAATTAATGGGACCCACATCCTCGAAGAAGAAAATAAATAGTGTTCAGAGAAGACCTTGTGGATTCTCACTGAATACTTTAATCTTTTCCTCTCTTACCACCCCTATTATTATTATTTTTTATTTGAAGGCGCTGGAACATGAAACTGGCTGCTCTTGGGTCTCTAGTCTTCCCAATGAGTTCCTCGCCCACCTCCTTCAGAAACTTAAGTGCACATTTACCCCAGGCGCCCAGAGTCTCAGAGCCTATCGGCACGAACCTGTAACAACGTTCTAGGTCCCTGTACTTGTTAATTTTCTGGGTCTCCCTGAAGGTGGCCGCCCTGCCTCCCTCAGCTGTGCTGTAAGGTAGATAGGTATCAGCCAATGTAGATGCACACGTGTAGTCCCACACGACCTGCTTACCTTCCCTCCATGGCTGTAGGGTGACTCCATCTGGGTGTTTTTGGCTGTTGTCAGGTCTGCACAACTGGCGTTCCCTTTGTGCTGGACACCCAGCTGTAGCCAAACTTCTCTTGATGATGTCATTGACTGCTTCGTGTCTGGCAATCTTTCCCTGTGTCTTACGGCAGATGAGACCATGGCTGCCGTATTGGTCTGACCGTGCATGGCCGCAAATACACCGGTGCTCGGTGGAGATAGGGGCAGCAAGGCGCAGGGCAACACCAATACTTAGGGATCGATGGTCCAGGCGGGTGCCCAGGCGGAATTAGGGACTGCCAACAGGAAGTCCCCGGCATGGGGCGCTTGCACAGCTAGAAGACGCGCTTTGTCCTTCCTGGAAGCTGCCTCCAGCAATAATGTGATGGTGTTTTCCACTATGGGGCTATCCCATTTGGACTGTTTGCAGTCATTTGGAAAAGTTGGTCGAGGTTGAGAGTTGACAAGAGTGTCCCACTGACCCGCTCGTTCCGCGAATTTGGGATCATGAATCCCAATGGAGTCTCTTAGGTATTCCGGTAGTATTTCCTTAACTAATTCACCTGTAGCACTGGTCGAGGATAAGAATGCCGGCAATGCTAACTGTGTCGCCTTGCGAATACCTGTTCCCCCGAGTCTAACTGGGAGTGTTGCTTGGTACCATTGGTCATCTTGCAGGGAGAGGTTTAACACTTTCACGGTTATTGACCTCAGGAGCGAGTCATATTCTGTTAATTTTGGGCTGTCGAAGGAGGGAGCACACCTTAGGAAATAGGTCAGTCTGGGCAAAGCCAGACACCTTGTGAGAAGGTACTGTGACGGTAACGAGTTGGAAATGGTGGTCGGCAGTCTTCCAACTAGCAGGTGTCAGTGCTGGGCCACATATAATATATAAAAAAAGAAAAGGAAAAAAAAAAGAGAAAAAAAAGAATGACTGCGTGATTGGTAATCTGTGGTAAGGTCGGAAATACGAAAGACAATAATAAAAACTGGATTTTAATAACAATAAAAAAACACAAATTGAAACAAATGCAAAATCTTGGCTTAATGGTAAAAAATGTCAAGTGGAAAAAAAATACATAAACATGAAAATAGATTACGTTAATGGGGAGGAGAATTGACATACAAAAGTAAATAAAATATGAATGCTGGAATATATGCACTAACTATAAACCTCTATTTGACCACACAAGGTGAGTCACTTAGGAGTTCATAGCTTGCGAGCACACAATATTCTGGCTGGCAGAAACGCAAGGGACTCCAACAATAACTGGCGAGGTCTTGTGATTGGCGAGGAGCCGGAGTGGAGTGTTGGTTGGCGGCCAATGAGGAAGCTGGATGGCCGCAAGTCGCTAGTTAGGCAGTTGAAGGGTTCGGCGCGTCGACCAGGTGCAGCAGGTGCTGGAGTGGGGGGGAGGAGGGAGTTGCTGGTACGTGTGGCTATCTTAATATGTACGTTTAGCCACTACAAAACGTATCTTGTATATTGATGAGGACAGGATGAGTCGCAGAAATAGCAGGCTAAATCTCTGATAAGAGATTATCGTCACAACTCTCCCCCGAAGCCTGCTGTTTCGGGTGAATCATGTCCACTGGAGGTAGAGTGGGAGGTGGAGCTGCCTCTACCTCATGCACTCTGGAGAGGGCATCAGCGATGATGTTATCAGGCCCCTTGATGTAGCAGATCTTTAAATTGAAGCCTTGAAGATATAAAGCCCATCGCAGCAGACGTTGGTTATTAAATTGGGCTTGATGTAAGAATCTCAGAGGGTTGTGGTCCGAATAGATGGTAGTGGACCTAGCACCGTGCAGATATGGTGCAAAGTGTTGTAAGCTCAGGACGATGGACAGGAGTTCCTTCTCTATAGTACTGTAGTTCTTCTGATGAGGCTTCAACTTGCAACTGTAGTAGCTGACAGGTAGAACCTCCTCGCCTCGCTGCTGCATTAAGACACTTCCGATGCCGGTACCACTGGCGTCGACATGGAGGATGAAAGGCTTCTTGATATCTGGTGAGGCGAGAATGGGATTAGAACAGAGGAGGAATTTGAGTTGTTCGAATGCAACGGTTTGCTCTCTGGTCCAATTATACCGTTGCTTGGGACTGGTTAAGGTGATTAATGGGGTTGCAACAGTGCTAAAATTCTTCACAAACCTACGGTAATAGGAAGCAAGACCAAGGAAGCGCAGGAGCTGCTTCCTGGTAGTAGGCTGTGGATACTGTTGGATTGCTTGAATGTGAATGTTTAACGGAGCCAGGCTGCCACTCCCTATAACATGACCCAGGTACCGCACTTTACCTTTCGCGAAGGTGGACTTGCCCAAATTGATGGTGAGGCCGGCTTTCAGGAGCTTGTAGAACAATCGTTGTAGCTGGAGCAGGTGTTCGCTCCAGGTGTTGGATGCTACCACGATGTCGTCCAAATAGGCATAGGTGTTTTCCAAGCCCTGGATGACGCGGTTGACAGCTCTCTGAAAGGTGGCTGGGGCATTGCAGAGTCCAAAGGGAAGGCGATTGTACCTGTAGAGACCAAACGGGGTTATAAAGGCGGACAGTACCTTAGCTCGCTCCGTTAAACTCACCTGGTAGTAGCCCTTTAGTAGGTCTACCTGAGACAGGTAGCGGGCATTACCAATGGCATCCAAAATGTCGTCTACCTGGGTATTGGGTAGGCGTCCTTCACTGTGACCTGGTTCAACTTCCTATAATCCGTACACAGACGGATTTTGCCGTGAGGTTTGGGTACCAGGATGCATGGTGAGGCCCAGGGGGACTCACAGGGGGTAGCCAGTCCATGGTCCAAGAGATACTGTACCTCAGCCCGCATGACTTCCGTTTTGCTCGGGCTGATTCGGTAGAATGGTTGGCGAATCGGCTGGGTGTCAGGTAGCAGTTGGATGTCGTGCCGAGTTACAGTACACTCTTGGGGGTCATCTCGAAACAACTCTTGATATTCTCTGACGAGTTTGATTAGTGGAGCACTATTATCGTCCTGAAAATGATGTTGAAGGTTAGTAAGGATTTCCGAGTTAGAGAGCGCTGTCTCAGTGTCAGTGCTCTCGGAAGGAGAAGCAGGGAAGGTCTCACTGTGGCTGTATGGACCTGTAAATGAGGTGAAATTGGTTAACACAGTGGGAGGAACCCCATGGTAGGGCTTGAGTAAATTAATGTGGCACAGCTGGGTCTTCCGCCGCCTATCGGGGGTCTCGAGAACGTAGTTGAAGTTGTTCCGGCACTCCTTAACACGGTAGGGTCCTGAGAACCTGTTCTGTAAAGGAGAACCTGGGATAGGGAAATAGGCAAGCACTAAGTCTCCTGGTGTAAACTTCCTTACTTTACAGTGCTGGTCGTAACGAGTCTTCATCCTCTCCTGGGCTTTCTGTAGGTTGTTGCTGGCAAAGGAATGGACCCTCTCTAGAATGTGTCGGAGATTTTGAAGATACTGGGGCACACTCTGATGCTCACTGAAGGTGTCATCACGTAGAGAATCCTTGAAAGCCTTGAGAGGTGTACGGCACTTACGTCCGTAGAGCATCTCATAAGGAGATACTCCTAGTGACTCGTTGGGAAGACTTCTGAAAATACACATGATGAGATCAATTTGCCTATCCCAATCCTTTGAGGTCTCATTACAGAACTTTTTAAGAGTGCCTTGATGGTTTGATGACTACGCTCGAGAGAACCCTGTGAAGCAGGATGATAGGGGCTGGACAGTACCTGTTTGATGTTGAACTCCTCCAGAGTCCGTTTGAAGAGATCACTGGTGAAGTTGGTACCACAGTCGCTCTGAATCTCCCTCGGAAATCCATACTGGGTGAAGATTTTCAGTAGATTCTTCACCACTGTAGCAGCTGTAATATTTTTCACTGGAACTGCTATCGGAAATCTGGTGGTAGGACACAGGATGGTTAAGATATATGCGTTGCCTGCACTGGTCCGAGGCAAAGGACCAACGCAGTCGATAATGAGCTTGTGGAACGGTTCCTCAGGCACCTGGATGGGTATCAGTGGTGCTCTGGGAATGGAAACGTTCGGTTTCCCGGCTAACTGACACACGTGGCATAATTTGACATGAGTTTGACGTCGTTTACCATACCTGGCCAGTAGTAGTCTTGTCGAATTCCATGGTAAGTCTTGTTGAACCCATAGTGTGACAAAGCGCCGTGGGCCAGGTGTAGAATCGTGGGCCGCAGGCTGGTGGGAATCACTAGTTGTTCAACGTTTGCCCAATCGTCCTCGTCCTTCAGTTTACTGGGTCTATACCTGCGATAGAGTATTTCGTTCTCCATAAAGAACCCAGGAACACTGTCGGATTGGGTTTCAGCCTGAAAGAATAATGGTGTCAATGTAAGATCATCTCTCTGTAACTTACGGAACTCCACCGCGGTCAGGTTAGGGGGTAGTTTCGAAGGGTCCTGAGGGACAGCGGTAGCAGTAGAGTCGGCTGGCTGTGGACGTGCAGCTTGAGCACGGGTGGTCACCATAACAGGGAGAACCTTCATCACTCTCTTGAACCTTTACTGGGAAATGTTCAAAAATCGGGTTATCCACCACAGAGTTGCTTACCTTGGATATGTCCTTGATGATCAGGTTGTTTGGTTGTTGGTCTTCTGCCAAGTCGTTGCCCAGGAGAAGTTGCACTCCAGGCATGGGAAAAGGCTTTTCCCTGACGGCGACTTGGACTTCACCGGTCACGAAGGGACAATCCAGGTAAACTCGGGCAAGGGATAAGGAGTTGTAGCAGTAAGGTCAGTGATGAACACAGTCTCTCCTGTGTAGGCGACGTTGGGCACAGCCGATTTCAAAACGATCGATTGTAGAGCCGCTGTGTCCCGTAGGATCTTAAGTCCGAAACGTCCCTCTGAATCTGAACCGTGGGTAGAGATAGTTCCTGGATATAGATGCTTGGTAAAGAGAGAGAGATCATTAGCATGAACACCAACATTCATTACAGGCTTACCGGACTTAGGGTGAGTAGTTTTAGACTTAGGGGGTTCGACGTTACCTTTAGATTGGGACTTACCACATTTGTCAATGGTGTGTCCATATAATCGACAATACCTGCAGTACAGTTGAGAGGTACCTTGATCTGGGCTCGCTTTCTCGTAACTGTACCAAGACTTCTTGCTGGTAGGATCTGGAGTCAGCCGGTGGATGAGGCTGTAAGTGTCAGCTGACTTCGCACACTTCAATAACTCGTCTCTTCCTGTCTGCTAAGTATAGGCGGATCAGGAGGGAGTGTACAAGTCTCAAAAATCTTTCAACCAGTATGAGGTTGATAAGTTAGCAAAAAGTAGAGAAATGTGCTGCCTC